>OZ014523.1:211639869-211734869 GCA_963966055.1 Lathyrus aphaca | reverse complement strand
ATGGCCATTAGAGGCAGTAGGCTTGATCTCCCCAATCATATCAATGAGCCACATGGCAAAAGGCCAAGGAGCAGTCAACACATTCAATGGAGCTGGAGATATATGCACCTTATCAGCATAAATCTGACACTTGTGACATGTTTTGGAATTATGATAGCAGTCAGCTTCCATAGTAGACCAATAGTAACCTGCTCTCAATATCTTCTTTGCCATGGTATGACCACTAGAATGAGTGCCAAAAATCTCATCATGCATGTCTTCCATAATCTATGTTGCTTACTTCTTATCCACACAACGAAGCAAAGTCGAATCATGATTGCGCTTGTACAAAATTCCATTATTCAAGAAGAACTTAGCAGAAAACCTCCTCAGAAATTTCTTATCTTTGACAGATGCCCCTTCAGGGAACTCCTGAGCTTCAAGATATCTTTTCACTTCATAGAACCAAAGCTTTTCCTCTCCTCCTTCAGTGTCAATCTCATTGCAGTATGCAGGCTTCTCAAATCTGTCAATAGTAATCTCGGGAGCTTCATCATCCCAACTAATCTCAAACATAGATGCCATGGTGGCTAGTGCATCTGCCAATTGATTCTCTCCTCGGGGAATATGTCCAAAGGTAATCTCTTCAAAATATGGGGTAAAGGACAACACATGCTCTCTGTAAGGAATGAGATTTTTATGCTTGGTATCCCAATCTCCTTTAATCTGGCTAACTACCAGGGCTAAATCTCTGTATACGTCCAGAAACTGAATCTTCATCTCAATGGAAGCTTTGATACCCATGATACATGCCTCATACTCAGCCATGTTATTGGTACAATAGTCTTGCCGTAATTGGAGTATGACAATCTTCAGGGGAAATGATCACAACACCAACACCATTACCAAGCGCATTAGAAGCTCCATCAAAAACCATAGTCCATCGGGATCCTTGTTCAGGTCCATCATATTGTCCAGGTTCTTTGGTAATAATCATAATGTCTTCATCAGGGAACTCAAAATTCATTGACTGATAATCATCTACTGCTTGATGAGCCAAATGATCAGCTACCACACTACCCTTAATGGCCTTCTGAGTAGTGTACTGTATATCATATTCTGTTAAAATCATTTTCCATCTCGTTATTCGTTCGGAGAGAGCAGGTTTCTCGAATATGTACTTGATTGGATCCATCTTTGAAATCAATAAGGTAGTATGAGTCAACATATACTGTCTTAGTTGGCGAGCAGCCCATGCCAAAGCACAACAAGTTTTCTCGAGCAATGAGTATCTTGTTTCACAGTCAGTAAACTTTTTGCTAAGGTAGTATATTGCCTGCTCTTTTCGACCAGACTCGTCATATTGCCCCAACACACACCCTATTGAGTTGTCTAATACTCTTAAGTACATAATCAAGGGTCTTCCATCAACCAGTGACATCAAAATTAGAGGTTCTAGGAGATATCTTTTGATTTCATCAAAGGATGTCTGGCACTCGTCATTCCATTCCATTACCTGATCTTTCTTCAACAACTTGAAAATTGGCTCACAGGTAGCCGTTAGTTGGGAAATAAACCTTGCAATGTAATTCAGTCGTCCTAAGAAACCTCCACTTCAATACCTTTTCCACTGACAATGAAACCCAGGAGTTTACCAGACCTAACTCCAAAAGTACACTTGTTTGGATTCAATCTCAGCTTGTATTTCTTCAACCTCTCAAACAGCTTATGCAGGTGATCAAGGTGTTGTTTCTCATTCTGGGACCTGGCTATCATATCATCCACATATACTTCTATCTCATGATGAATCATATCATGAAACAAAGCCACCATAGCACGCTGATATGTTGCCCCGACATTCTTCAAACCAAATGGCATCACCTTATAACAAAAAGTGCCCCATTGTGTAACAAATGTAGTCTTCTCCATACCTTCAGGGGCCATCTTGATCTGATTGTAACCAGAAAAACCATCCATGAAAGAGAATACCTTATGTTGAGCAGTATTGTCTACCAAAACATCAATATGTGGAAGTGGAAAGTCATCTTTAGGACTTGCCTTATTCAGATCCCTGTAATCTACACACATACGTACCTTACCATCCTTTTTAGGTACTGGTACCACATTTGCAACCCACTGAGGATAAGAAGTCACAGCTAAGAATCATGTATCAAATTGTTTCATCACATCTGCTTTAATCTTTTCTGACATTTCAGGACACATGCGACGAACCTTCTGCTTCTTTGGACGACAATCTTCCATTACCGGTAAACGGTGAACCACAATGTCTGTATCCAACCCTGGCATATCTTCATAAGACCAAGCAAAGATCTCCACATAATCACGTAACATCTGAATTAGTATGCTCTTAACACCATCTTCTAGTTCAGCCCCTATCTTGACCTCTTTCCTGTTTTCTTCAGTTCCCAGATTCACAACTTCGATTGGATCTTCATGTGGCTGTATAGCTTTCTCTTCTTGTTTTAACAACCTAGCAAGCTCTACAGGTACTTCACAATCTTCCTCCTTTCCATCTTCAGCTTGATAGATCGGATTCTCGAAATTATAATTGGCAATAGTAGAACTGTTATCAACAGGATCCGAAGTGGATGAGGATCTGCATTTTAGTGATGTGGGTGTGTGTAAGAACACATAGCTGATAAAACAGAAATAAAAAATAAAAGAAAGACAAAGAGCATAATATTTTACGAAAACGAAACGTCCATTGATTTTTATTGAATGAAGTATGCAAATGAAATGACATCCCGAAACAAGCATACCATTGTGCCCCGAGCAAGACACAAGGCTTAAAAGTTTAATTGTTCGAAATTACAAACTTAAAATAAAAACACAGTAATAGTATTTACTCCTGACTAAAGGAGATAGGAATAACGTCTTCAGTCTTCCAATTGTTGAGTCCATCACCCATGGTAGGAAAGATCCAATCATCCAGGTTGTAGTCTTCATTATAGTCACCCACATCATTGATTTGATCTCTTATGACCCCTTGATTAGTGATACGAACAGCACGAGCACGACGAACAGCCCTCTGAGACTCTTCAGTAAAACCCAAACCAAACTTGTCAGACTTGTAAGGGATGTTGGGAAGCTGTCCCCAAATAGCAGAACCACCTTTTTCAACCACAACCTTAGCATCTTTGAGGGAGGCCATTGCAGGAGGTATTGTAGTGACCACAGGGACAGACCGAGGAACAGGAGCAGAGCAAGGAACAACTTCAAATGTTTGACACGGAGTTTCAACCATTTCACCCTCCATTTCTACATATTTGAAAGTATTCACATGGCTCACCATGTACTCTTCTTCACCATAGATAGTGGCAACTTTGTTCTTCACCGGATATTTCAACTTCTGATGCAAGGTGGAAGTCACAGCACCTTCCCCATGGATCCAGGGGCACCCAAGAAAACAAGAATACGCAGGACGAATATCCATCACATAGAAAGTAGAGTTGAAGACTTGAGAGCCTACTTTGATTGGAAGGTTTACTTCTCCATGTACCACTCTTCTCGAACCATCAAAGGCCCTCACCACTACATCACTTGTGTAACACCCCAAATTTTCCCTCTTCATTTTAAGCATCATATAACATCATATTCATCATAAACATATCATTTTCTTAGCATCCTAGCATGGAAAGATGAGGCATAACATTCTTCATGACCTAGCATCAAACATATGATCATCTGTGGAGGTTCTTGAGGCATCACAAGCCATGACAAGGGTCCCATTGGTTTTGTACAAATCTTATGAGGGGTCTACACTCCATTTAAAAGTTCAAGTCCATTTGCAAAAGCTCAGAAGATTGCATGATCATCAGAGAAGCCAGGATATGGCAAAGCTCCTACACAAGGCACCTAAACTAGGGTTTGAGATTCAAGCATCAAAACTTCACAAATTTGGCCATTTAATTTGGGCAAAGTCTTCTATATGTCAAGAGGATCCTAGGTGTCAATTTTCATGAGAAAATTCCATGTGGAAGTCAGAGAATTCTTCAGTTGCTTGTAGATGAAGTAATTGGTCAACTGTGCCCTTAAAAAGTCAACTGTGTAATTTCAAGGGGTCCAAGCCACTTTTTCTTGCCAAGAGGGGTCCTTACAATGTTATAAGAGGTTTGGGATACTTAAAGATCAAGAATCATGGAGATTTGAGGCTTTTTGCAAAAATGGTACAAACTTGGTTTTGAGAAATTTCCAAATTTGGCAACTTTTGCCCTAATTTTCAAATGACCTTAACATGATCAAAAATTCTTCAAATGGACCAAAGTCAAACATGAAAGTTAGAGATTAAGGGCTCCCATTTTCAAAAAGTACAAGTACATTTTCATGGGATTCATGGTTTGCTCCCTAGGCTCTTCGAAAATTTGGTGTATTTTAGGGCAAATTCAAAAGTTCATGCATGTACCAAAAGCAAAAGTGTTCAAAACTTGTTTTCAAGACTTGGTATGGTTCAAGTTTGTTTCCAATGATAAAATACATTACATTTGGATCATTTTTCTCAAGAGAAACTCACAAATTCGTGCACTACAAGTTTGTTGTTCAAAAAGTGCAAAATTGGCAAAATCATGAGAAAAGTGTGATGGCTTAATCTAAGGGCCAGGATTGTTTGTATTATGATCAAGGGTGAGATTTGGATTGCCCATGTGCTGAGAGGCCAAGCAAAGCATGAGGAGTGCATGCTTCCCTCACATTTTGCAAAATTTGCAAAATCACAAATTCCTCATGATCCACACGTGCAAACTTGGTAATTTTTTCAGCATGGAATTATGAGGAGATACTTAAGCAGCTAGGGTTTCAGAAAACACAACCTCTCTCTCATTCTCTCATTTCCAAGTTTATGCAACATTTGAATTTTCTCTCATTTCTCAAAACAAATTATGGATTCTTGTTCTAGGCAAGCTAAGGATCATTAATCACCCACTCTAGCAAGCAATCTCTCAAGTTTAACAACATTGTCATTTCAGGGCAGGTGTGAGCAAAGCTTCGAATCCAGCTTCATTCAAGACTTTAGATGCATTTATTTTGCATCTAGAGTGAAGAAGGAGTGCATTGCATACATTATTTGGTCTTCTAACACCTTGAATCCAGATCTGCAACTCAGGTATGGTTCTAAATCTTGAGATCTGGAAATGAAATTGATTAGGTGTGTTATGATCTGTGATGTTCACTGATGATTCTGCAAGCATTGGTTTCTGTTTTAGTGCATTGTAGTGTGAGTTATGTGAGTTTCTTTTTTCATGGTCAAAGTTGTTCTTCTTCGATCTGTTGGATCCTTTGAGTTTTAGCAAATTTTGATGTCATTTTTGGAATCAGGGCATGTTGTTTGGTTGATCTGGAGCTTTATGTTCTTTTTTATTGTGTTTTGTGCGTCTGGTTTGAGTTCCGGTGCCGGAGCCCTAGCTCCGGTCACCGGAAACTGCAAATGTGATTTAGGGTTTGCTCAAGGTTGAAGGAGAGACCATAGCCCTCAGATCCTCATGTACGTCCGTCCAGATCTGGCCACGTAGCCCTAGAACCCCTCCTCCCAGTCACGTGAATTCAGTGTTCTATTTTAATACGTTTTGTTACGCACCCACAATAAGAACCATGCACCATCCATTCATGATTCAGCTTCCTGCCACGTCAATTAATGAATGGTCCACCACATGCGTTTGATCAATCCTGCGTATCTTGTTTTTTCCAGTTTATTTCTCTGAATTTCCATAATATATAACATATTCCTGCGCATCTTTGGGCCTCAGCCATGCTATGCGCACCCCCCAGTCAGCTCAGCCCAATCCATTTCAGTACAAAAACCTTGCTATTTCCACCCCCAGTCTCATTTCATTTTTATTTCTTTTTTTTTCATTTATTTCTTTTTATTCCATTTTAGTTTCTAATTAATTAAAATATTTCTGAATAGCCAAAAATTCCCAAAAAAATCATGAGTCTTCTTTTAAGTTTCTTTTATTTTTCTATATTTTTATTTTCCTTTTTTTTAATTTCCACATGTCATAATTACTTCATTATTTCAATTAACTTCTTTTTAATCCTTTCTTGAGTACACTGCCTTGTCCATTTTCTATATACTTCATTATTTTGAGTTTTTTGCTCATTCATTTTGCTCTGGATTCCAAAGACATTTTAGTTCTTATGTGTTTTTTCCCCTGATTTTTAGAAATTTATTTCTTAGGTCTTGTTCCTTTGACTTGTGTTGGAAGTTATTAACCCTAGTTTGCGTTCTTGCCTCCATTTGACCTAGTTTGCTTCTGAATTTCTCCAAATCCTTTTGGCTCATTGATTTACCATGTTTGAAGATCATTTGGTTTAAGTTGTGGAATTTTTAGATGCTTGGTTGATTTAATGTGGATTTTTGTTCTCACCTTGTCCCATTTTGCTTCTTTTGGTTCATTAGGTCTCTTATAAGTTTAGAAGGGCACTTGTGCCAACTTCTTCTTCTCATTTGGGGTTCTTTTGGGGTATGGGAGCCTTCCTAGTCCTAGTTTAGGGTTTGAGTCTTAGGAATTTTTGTGTTTGTTTCCCTTTTAAGTTCTTTCTTTCTTAAGTGTGCTTTCACTTCTTCCTTACTTCTTTCACTCCCATTTTGTGTTTGTTTGGTATTGTGTGTCCATTCTCTTCATCTTGCTAGCTTCTTAAGCTCTTCCTTGATTTGTTTTGGTTCTAATCTTGTACATTAAGTCCATGTTTGTGCATCTTTGCTTTGCATCTTTCTTAAGTTTGCATTTGTTTGCCATGTGATTCATGTTGCATCATGTTAGCTTGTATGCTCCATCTCTCATTCTTTTGTCTTGCATTTGCATTGAGTACTTGTACATATCATTTCACTTCTGTTTGTATGATGTTAACATGTCATTTTTATTCACCTTGCTTCATTTGTATGCTTATGATACTAACCTTGCAGGGGCTATGGTAAGTGTGAGGTGTGGAAGTTGAGTTCCACATCTCCAACTCTCATCTTTTCTTCTCATTTCTTATTTGTACTAACCCTTTGCTTTTGGGGCCTAGGCCTTACTCATCTCATCTCTTCTTCTTCTTCTTTTCTTCTTCTTCCTTCTTCATTAGGATAGAAAACCACATTAACCTTAGGACATCCATGCATGACAACACTTAGGATTCTTTAGTCCCCCTTTGGAATTTTGCCTTTGTGATCCTTTTGGTTCTTATTCTCTTCTCATCTCATAACCATAAAAAACATCTTAATAAGTTTGAAGTAATGCCTTGCTCAATAGCCATATCCCATGAGTTGTGCTTGTAGTCTTTCCATCTTGGGATAGTACAAGTTTACCTTGTGATGCACAAGTCTGATCAAGGTATCTTCTTCACAAAGAAAAGCATAAAAAACACTTCTTCATCTGTAAATACCAAAAACACTTAATAAGTTAACAAGTTAGTGAGCTTAGGCCCTAATCTTTGGGTTCAAGTTTTGGGGATCTTCTCCTTACTTGAGTGTGCTTGTTCTATTATTCCATCTTGGAATGTAGTGACAAGTGCACATTCCACAGAAAAGAGATTGAGTTCACTTCCTTGTGACACACTCAATAAAAGCTTCATAAAAAACACAAACAAACAATAAGCGTCTCTCCTTCGGGAATTCTTTTCTCATCTCCTTCGCTGCGTACGCGAACTCGCTCCTACTTGTCATTTTGCAAGACGGTAACGCGCTCGTCGTCCGAGCCTGCAACACCTGAGCATTGACATAGGCAGTTCAAGACTTCATTCATAAGCAATTTCCTTGTTACCCCTAGTTAGAGGAACTACGACGTCTCTGATCCTCATTATCCTGATGAGGATTGTAGGCAGCGGGGTAGGGCCCGTTCGAGCACAATCTTTCTTTTCCCTACATTTTTCTCTTTGTGTTTTCATTTTGTTCTTTTCTCATTTCTATTTTCCAGTTCATTTATTTTCTTTTAGCAGCAGCTTTCATACCCTCACCCTTTGAAACAGTTTTCTTTTGCAAGCGTGGATCCCGTCGGGTACGGTGGACGATCTGGGTGCTAATACCTTCCCAGGTCGTAACCGACTCCCGAACTCAGTATCTTTGGTTCGCAGGACCTGTGTCCTTCCTCTTCTTTCTTATGGTTTGTGCAGCATTACCATTCCCGTTCTTTCGGGATAAAAATGCCTAGCTGGCGACTCTATTCTTTTCTGCGCCACTTTCGCGTTTGTACCAGTATGGAAATCCGGGGAGCGACAGCTGGCGACTCTGCTGGGGATCGAACCCAGAGTCTCTGGTTCCCCTGTGAGTCTCTCCTAGCGCTTGTGTGTTTCTGTTTGTTTGTTGTTGCTTGTTGTATTTTATTGTTGTTTATTTACAGCTTTATTTACGGTTTTCAGTATTTATTTTCTGCATCATGTATATATACTGGACTGTCTGGACTGGTTTTCTGTTTGGCGGGATGGGTGTTACTGTGTCTGAGAGATGAGCTCATTACCACGGCTCGAGTGCACCTTAGGACTTAGAGTGGTTCCACTTTGGCCTCATGAGATCTTGTCATGGGGGTAGTAGTGAGTTCCACACCCGGATTTGCGATTGTCTTGGAAATGTCTTGATTTGGGGATCTTCCTCTCTCATTTCATAACCTTGACAGTTATGTGCAGCTGGGGACCGATCATTGAGAACCATGTGGAAACATCCCTCTTTAGTGATGACAGTGGCAGACCACATTGTGTGGCAAACCCATTCGCATCCGAGGGCCCACTTGGGACTTACATAGGATGACCTTGTGTCTTGGGCTCAGCTGAGGCCTCCCTGCGTAGTATATAATGCCAAATCAATTCCCTGATTTGGTCATGAGTCATTTCTCGGAGATGGTGACAGTATTATTTCTATTCGGCTTTTAGAGTCCGTGATGTCTGACCCGGAGCCTACCAGTAAGATTGGGAGGGGTTTACAGGTGTGCAGGAACCTTTGGCCTCTACATACACTCTTTATCAGTGGTCCTTATCATGATATTTGGTCCTATGGTTCTATGGTTCTGGAGTTCTGGTTTTCTAGAGTTCTGGTTTTCTTGGTTCTGATATTCTTGATATTGTGATTCTGAGATCTCCTATCAGAGAGTTGTGATTCAGAGGACTTGTGGTTTGTCAGTGATCATAGGGTCCTTGTGTTCAGTGATCCAGTTCAGATGGTCCCAGTTGATCATATGCCTGCATTGCATTGCATTTGCATCATTCTTGCATTAACTGTTTATGTTTCCCATTTTTCAGGTCATTGTTCTTAATCAGCTCCCAGTTCTGGTAAATCTTATCTCCATGGCAGAAATCAGAATAGTTCCAAGGAAAAAGAATGTGCACTATACTTTTCTTCAGCCTGAAGTTAGAAGTGTTCAGAAGTTAGCAGGTCTGATGAATGACCAAGTCTTGGGAAATTTCAGGAAAAGATATGGCCAGATACTGAAGTTTGTGGACAAGCCCACTGCAGATCAGAAGGACAGTTTGCATACCTTGTTGCAATTTTATGATCCTCTACTGCGTTGCTTTGTTTTTCCAGGTTACATCTTAGCTCCTACATTGGAAGAGATCTCCAGCATGGTGAATGTTCCAGTCAGAGAGACACTGTCATTCTATGGGTCAGAGGTTGTGCTTAAAGATGAAGACATAGCCAAAGTTTGTCGTCTACCAGCTGCTACAGTCAAGAGAGCTCTGAAAGAGAGTGAAGGCAAAGGACTCCCTTGGAGTGTGCTCATCCCAGAGGCAGAGAGATATGATGCAGAAGCTAATTGGAATGACTTTGGTGCTTTGCTTGCATTGATGGTGTATGGGTCCAGCTTGTTCCCTGGAGAGAAGGAATTTGTCAGCTTGGAGGTGATCTCTATCTTTGCAAAAGGCAATCCAGTGCCTACTCTTCTGGGTGACTTCTACTACAGTGTTCATTACAGAAATGAGAAAGGTAGGGGTGGACCAGTAGTCTGCTGTGCTTCTTTGTTTGCTGAGTGGTTTGCCAGACAGTTGCCAAAATCAGGTGCCTTCAAGGAAATGAGGGATGAATGGAGGTGGTCAAGAAGATTGATGGGGTTAACTGCTGAAGATATTGCCTGGGGATATGACGGAGATCTGCTAGGTAAAGAATTGTTGGTCAGTTGCGGAAGATCTGCTGGAGTGCCTTTGCTGGAAAGGAAAGGTGTCATCAGTTATTATTCAACACTAGCCAGGAAGCAGTTTGGCTACCCTTTGAGAGATCCTCCACAGATGGAAGAGCTTGCTGATTCTTTGTACTTTCCTGTGGAGGGAAACAAGGAGTTAGTATTGCAAGCAGTCCAAGCCTGGGCTCATAGGATAAGGAAGGGTAAGAAAGACTTCGGCAGAATTGATCCCAAGACGTATCCATCATTTGCTGCCTGGTTGCAAAGACATGTAGAAGCAGTTCTCATGCCTTTCTCAATAGAAGCTCCATTTTATCCCAGAGAAGTTCCAAGCCAGAGTAGTATTGTCTCCCTTGAAGAGTACAAGAAATTGGAAGCTCAGTTGCATGAAGTTAGAGTGGAGAATGCTGAAATGGAAAGCCTGTACCATCTTGCCAACAGAGCCTTGCTTTATTTTCTTTAGTCTTTTATTCATGTAATGGCTTGTAACCCTTCGGGGAATATTTCTGTTTGTGCTCTGACTTTTAGCCGGCAGTGGTTTGTCCATGATACAGTGTTAATGTGCAAGTTATCATTTTTGAATGTGAAAGACTCGTTTGTCTGATACTGCTAATGTCTGAATACTCATCAAATAGAATGTTTGAAAGCTAATACTCAAAGTGACTGTCTGGAGTAGATGCCAGAACCGGGGCATGCAAATGCTTAAAACTTGGGAACATGAGCAGTTACATTGCATTGCATATAACCTGTTTGTTTGTTTTGCAGGTAAATGCTACAGTTTCTAATGTCTCTTGTGTTTCAGGCACTATAGCTCCCAGAAAAGTTCGGGAACAACCAGTCGCACATAGATATCCAACAAAGGTTAATAGAGAGAGAATTATGGACCAGATGCAAGCTGACTTAGCTGATTTGAGGCTAAGGATGAACAACTTTATGACTCTGATGGCAGGCATGGGTCAGAATCAAGAGCGTTTGCGGGAGATTATAGAAAATGGTCAAGCCAGGAACAACACCACTGATGATGGTAATCGTAACGGTGCGGGCACACGTCAAGTGGAAATCCCTGTAACACAGCCAGGGGTGACTATAATCAATGATGGGCTGAATAATGTTCAAATGGATAATCAGGACGAACAGTTCACTCTGCTGGACGAAGCTGAAGGTCAAGGGGCTGAGATGAACAAGAGGTTTGAGTAAATGGCAGAACAAATCAAGGCTATTCAATCCCAAAGCTCTTTGGGATTTGACATTACGGATTTGGGCTTGGTTCCAGGGGTTATAATCCCTTACAAGTTCAAGGTACCAACTTTTGAGAAATACAATGGCACTGCATGCCCGAAGACCCATCTTCAATCCTTTGTGGGGAGGATTGCTGCTCACACTGATGATGAAAAACTATGGATGTACTATTTCCAAGACAGCTTGGTTGGAGCCTCTCTAGAATGGTATATGAAGCTTAACAGAGTGAACATAAAGAGCTGGAAAGACCTAGCAGAAGCTTTTGTGAGACAATATCAATATAATTTGGACATGGCTCCAAATCGCACTCAATTGCAGCACATGTCTCAGACTGCTAAGGAGGGATTCAAAGAATATGCTCAGAGGTGGCGTCAGCTCACTGCCAGAGTGCAACCACCCCTGCTTGAAAATGAGATGGATGACATGTTTATGGGGACTTTGCAGGGTGTGTTTCTTGAAAGATTGGCATCCAGTTCTGCCACCAAATTCAATGACATTGTAATTGCCGGAGAGAGGGTTGAGACCTTGTTGAAAATGGGAAAGATCCAAGATACAAGTGCTAGCAGCTCGAATGGAGCAAGGAAAGCTTTCAGTGGACCTCCAAGGAGAAGGGAGGGTGAGACCAATGATGTGTTCAGTAGAGGACGGGACCGAGGTTATAGAAGACCATATGAGCATGTGGCAGCAGTCACAATTCCTTCTAGTCCTGTGCAGCAGGTACAACCTCAACAACAACAACAACAACAACAACAACAACAACCACCCCGTAACACCTATCAGCAGAGACCTTATCAGCCAAGGCAAACTCACCCGGCTAATAGGGTGATTGAGGCTATCCCCATGACTTATGCTGCTTTGCTACCAAGACTGCTGGACTTGAATCTGATTCAACTGAGAACTTTGGCACCACCCCCTCCTGGAGAGCTTCCAGTGGGGTACGATGTCAATGCAAGATGCGCTTTCCACTCAGGAGAACCCGGGCACTCAACCGAGAAGTGCAGGGTGCTGCAACACAAAGTTCAAGACCTGATAGACTCCAAAGCGATTAACTTCGCACCACCACCAAATGTTAATTCAAATCCTATTCCGAATCACGGAGGGGCTAGAATCCATGCTGTTAAGAATGGTGAGAAGTTAAGTCTGATGTTGAGTATTGAAGAAGTGAAGACTCCTTTGAGGGTAGTAAAGGAGAGATTGCTGAATGGTCAAGTGTTTCCAGGATGCAGTGCTGATTGTGAAGAATGTCTGAGTGCAGAGAATGGGTGTGAGAATCTGAAGATGGGATTGTAGAGTTTGATTGATGAAGGATCTTTGCAGTTTAATAGAGTTGGTGATGAAGTTGATGATGTGTCCACCATAACCATTTTCTATTATGAAGTAGAGATGCCTGTCAGAAGAGAGCCCATGACCATTTATGCTCCTGAGATTAGTCATGTGACTATTACTGTGCCTGGGCCTGTTCCTTACACAGACGATAAAGCCATTCCATGGCATTACGGCTCAGACGTGTATGTGACTGGACAGAAGATTGAGAGCAAGTCTGTTGCTATTGACCCGACTGTAGAGAACGTCGGAGGAGTTGGAGGTTTCACAAGAAGTGGTCGTTTATTTGATCCCCCTGTGCTGAGGGGGGATCCTGAGGCTGAGGCTTCGTCAAAAACCAAAGGAAAGCAAGCTGTGACTGATGAATCAACAACTCTTGTTGCTGGGCAGGGTACATTTGAAAAAGAGGTCGAGGAATTCATGCGCATAATCAAAAAGAGTGACTATAAGGTGGTCGAGCAGTTGAACCAGACCCCTTACAAGATATCCATTCTATCACTGCTAATGTGTTCTCCTACACACCGAGAGGCCTTGTTGAAAGTTCTGCAGATGGCCTATGTTCCTCAAGAAATCATCGTCAATCAACTTGAGGCTGTGGTAGGCAGCGTGAATGCGAGCCATGGGCTGGGCTTCACAGACCGAGACCTGACGTCAGAGGGCCGAAACCACAACAAAGCACTACATATCACTATGGAGTGCAAGGGTGTTGTATTGTCACATGTTCTTGTAGACACGGGTTCTTCCCTTAATGTGCTTCCGAAGAAGGAATTAATGAAGCTCAATGTTGATGGTATAGTCCTGAGACCAAGTGATTTGATTGTCAATGCTTTTGATGGGTCTAGAAGATCAGTTTTTGGAGAAGTTGAGTTGCCGGTGAAAATAGGTTCTCAAGTTTTCAAAAGTATCTTCTATGTTATGGACATTCATCCCGCATACAGCTGCTTGTTGGGACGCCCGTGGATTCATGTTGTCGGTGCTGTGACTTCCACCCTGCATCAGAAGCTCAAATATGTGGTTGATGGCCAGGTAATCACAGTATGCGGAGAGGAAGACATCTTCGTAAGCCACTTGTCAATGTTCAAGTATGTAGAGATGGATGGAGAGATCCATGAGACTTTATGTCAAGCCTTCGAGGCAGTCAACGTCAGCATCTTGACTCCTGTGGAGAAGAGCGGTGAGAAAGAAGGTACCTCCATCCATTCCTACAAGCAGGAAAAGGAGGTTGTTCAGTCAAGAAGTGCCCAAGGCTGGGGCAAATTGTTGGAGCTAGAAAAGAAAGACGACAAGTTTGGCTTGGGGTATCAGCCTGGTGGATCTACTCCAAGTGGTAAGGCTATCACCTTTACAAGTGCTGGGATGCTCGACCGCAACCAGATATGTGCAATTACTGAAGAGGGAGACAGTGATGGTGATTGGGACAACTGGATACATCCATGTGCGCATGGAGAGGAGCTAAGGAACTGGTCTGCTGAAGACATTGTTCAAGTTACCTGGCACTCAGAGTAATTCATTTTGTTTCCTTTTATTATCATACTGCATTGTCAAATCCAGCATTCTGCCCAAGATGCTAGGATCCATTGTATTGGGCCACCATGTTTTGTATGCATCTTATTTTACCACGAAATAAAAGGACATTTTCAGACAAATTGCGTTCTCTTTCTTTGTTTTTAAAACTTTTCACAAAAATATAAAAATGGCAATGTGTTTTTCCTTTTTGTTTTTGTGTTAGCGTCTCTTTTTCAAATAAGCAGATTCTGAATAAGCACATCATCTGTGTGTAAACACCCCAAATTTGCCCTCACTCATTTCATCATGGCTTGTGTTTCTTTTCATATTGCATAAGTTCAATCATATCATCTCATATTGCATTTTTGTTTCACTGCATTGGTTCAAAGCCATCTGCATATAGGGTTTGTGATCTGAGCAATCCCTGAGCCATCTGAGCCACTCCAAAGGTCTTCAATCATCTCAAGAGGGTCCATGTATGTTCAAGCATCATATTATATCCTCCCAAGGTCAAGGAAGTCAAAGAATCACAAGAACTGAGAAAGGCATGGAAGCAGAGTCAGGCTTAACTGCACAGATGACCTAGAATTAGGGTTTTGGTTTCAGAGGCCATAACTCCAAATTTTTTGATCATTATTGATTCTATTAGTCCCTATATGTTATGAGTATCATGCATATCAATTTTCATGAAGAAATTCAATAGGGAAGGCATCTGATCAATAGATGACTTCTTGAGCAAGTCAGTGCAAAATCAGGGCATCTGAGGCCCCCAATCACCCAACCAAAGGGGTTTCTCCATCATTTTGAATGTGTATGATCTTTATTTGATCATAGAAGATGTTAGAAGTTCACAAAATTGAATAATTTCAAGCCATTTGCAAAGTTGCCTTTTTGGGAAAGTGACTTGTAATGCAAAATTGCCATTTTGGGAAAGTTCTTCAACCTCCTCTTTTTGATTCAAAAATGTTTCAAATGAAAAATCTTTGGTCATGAAAGTTGTAGATTGGATCCTCCCATTTTCAAAAAGTACAATAACTCATTCTAATTCATTTTAGAACAAAAGTTATGGCTTGTCAAAGTTGGAAAAAATCACTAAATTTTCACTTTGGCACCAAAGAGGGAAACTTTCAAATTCACATGCCAAGCATTTCTATGACTTCAAAATGACTTCTAAGCATCACATAAACATAACACATGACCTAAAATTCAGAATGGCCCAAAGAATTTCTCACTTTCATGCCTTGGATTACAAGTGTCGCTCCCACCAAATGACACCTGGTCAGAAGGGGTACAGACGCGAACAGTCGGTGAAGGAGGAGAGAACACACAAGGGTGAACTCAGAAGACAAGAGTCGCCAGCTCGGCATTTTTATCCCGGAGGAAAGGTAATGCTGCATAGACCTAGAAAGGATATGGATAAGACGGTCGCGAACCAGAGAAACTGAGAAAGGGGGTTGGTTACAACCTGGGAAGGTATTAGCACCCAGATTGTCCGTCGTACTCGACGGGATCCACGCTTAAAAGATTTGTGTTTTAAAGGGGTAGTGTCAGTGCAATCTGTGTATCAAAGCTGAAAAGAATGCAAGTGTCAGTGTAAAAGAAATTTGAAGTGTAAAAGTGAAGTGTCAGTGCAAAGATAGGAGTGCAGAGCTCAAGACTATGAGGCTCAATGAATGATGCTGGAAGAGGGGGAATAAACAGAGACTTTTGTTCGATAACCGTTAAGTTATGCCTACGTATCCTCTCGTGCAATGAGGAAGTCAGAACACCGTAGTTCGACTCAAAGAGACTGAAAAGGAAAATTGACTGATGAACTGCTTACTTGCCTATGCTCAAGTGTAAGACCTGTCTGGCTCAGGTGCAAAATGTCTTGCATTAGACGGAAGAAGCGAGTTTTCGTTTGTGAGTGAATGAGATGAGAAAAGAATCCCGGAGGAGACGATTATTGTTTGTTTTTGTGTTTTCAATCTTTTATTGCTTTTGGATTTGTCATAAGTTAATGAGCTTAAGCCTAAACCAAGGGTTAGTAAACTCATCACATCCTCCCTCTGATTAGGGGTAATGAGAATACCTTAAGTGTGAAGTCAGCATCTCACACTTAGACACCATGATGTAGGGTTAAGATCATTAACCTACTTATCTTTATTTAGATATTTTTGTTGTTTTTGTTTAGTGTTAAGTAATGAGTTTAAGCCATAATCAAGGATTTAATGGACTCATTACACCATCCTAATAGAAGGATAATAGATGAGAACATTTAAGCTGAGAAAGAATCCTCAACTTAATCCATGATTAGGGATTAACCTCATGACAAAACAAAGCCTTTATTAAATGGGTTTTAGTTAATGATAGGATGAAGAAGTGATTTTTATGGTTTGTAAGACAACTTGAGGGGGACTTGTCCATTAACACTAGGGTTAGTCCTTCTTAACCATTTAAGGAAGAATTAGAACCCTAATGCAAGGACCAAGTTACAAGCTTATTGTCTTGATGATTATTAGATGGATTGATTAAAGGATTTAAACACATTAAGGGTTTAACACTTAGGATTAAAGTTATACACTCCATCCTAATAGAAGGATGCAGGCATAAGCTTAATCACAAAGCCTTAAAGCCTTTAGGGTTTAGTCCCTGATTATGAGATGAGAAGAGAAGACTCAAAGATGACACAAAGGTAAAACTAAATGGGGACTAATCAAACCCTAATTGTTATCATGCTTGGGTGTTCCTAGGGTTTATGAGGCTTAAGAGAGAAAGATCTTCAGAGAAACCACCAGGAAGGAAGCAGATGGAAGGAGCAAGAAGCAAAACAACTTGCTTCACTTAAGAAGACAAGTTGCTTGAAGAAAGAAAGTAAGAGATGAACATGAATGAGCAAGCTCACTCTAATACACATACAAAATGCAGCAAAGATGCAAGAGAGATGAGAAGAGATTGTGAGAAGTGAAGGCAAATCCACTTCTCAAAACAACTTACCACCTGAAAAGTTAGCAAAAGAAATGAAATGCAATGCAAATGAGATGAAATGTCATGATGCAAACCAAAGTCATAAGCATTTACATGATGTTAATGATGCTAAGAGATGATACAAACATGAGGCAAGACATGAGAATGATCATACAAGGCAATGGATGCAGATGAAGCATGCTTTGAACCATGAATGTACATGAAAAGTTATGAAATGCAATGGACATATAACATGGCAAATGAAAGATGCAATGATCAAACATGATTCTAATATGTCCTAAGATGTGTTATGAATCTTGTGGATGCACAAAATGTCATGGCAAGTCATTGGATGCAAGCAAATGAGAAATGGATGCAAAGGAAGGCACAAATTAGGGTTACATGCATCATGCAAAGCAAAAATCCAAAACCAGAAGCAAATGATATCATAAAAATTTGAAAATGCAATAAAAGATACCCTAAACCTATATAAACTCACTTCCCAAAGGAGGGGATCCAACTCTTAACCTAGTGAAAGTTGTGAATTTCCTAAGATTGCTAGGGTTTTGGGGTACCTCACCAAGAAAAATGCTAAAAAAATTGAAAATGCAAGATCAAATCCAGCCAATTTTATCCTATAAACTACATGCTATGAAGAGTGCAATGCAAGAAGAATCATTATCCAACTCTCAATGGTTAGGCAGAAAGAAATTTTTGAAGTTTGACATAAAATATTGCCTTGAAATGAAATTAAATCCAATGAAAATGATCAAAAGGCATCAAGAACAAAAAAGAAATTTGGTTTGAGAGTTGGACAATGTTTCTAAATGTTTTTAAATGCTATGTGAATTTTTTTTGTGATTTTTAAATACCTAAATGTATTTTTAATTAATTAATTCTCATTAACTAATTAAAAATAAACATTTAAATGATTTAAAAATAATTTTTAATGCAAAAAATAAAAATAAAAATATTTTTGTGTTCTGAAAATTCATGAAACCTTTGACAAAAAATTTCATAACTTTTAGATGATTTTAGCTATTTTTAAAAATTCGTACAAATTAAATATAAAACAAATGAAAATAAAATGAATTTAAATGAAAAATGAGAAAGTCAAATGATCTGAAGGCCAAGATTCAAATTCCAGGGGGCGGGAGTTGACTGCGCGCGCTAATGGACGGCCAGAATTCAAACTCACGTAATTATGATTAAGCCCTAATCCAAAACCCTAATTACTTTCAGATGACCGGAACAGTGTTCCGGTCATCTTCTCCGGCAAGCTCCTCACCCCATCTCCCTCATTACGCAACCCCAAGACCCCTAAAGCTCCATAAATGATCCTCTCCTCAACCCCAGCAAGAATCAAACATCAAAACTCATTTATTCAAACTCAAAATCATGAATCGAAGCAAAACGGAAAAAATGGCAGAAATTTCAGAAGATCACTACATGCTTAATACTCAACTATTCTCAAAAATAAAAACATCATGGTGATCAGTGAGACATGTAGACTCATTTTATAACAAAAAATAAGAGTTCTGGAGAAATAAATGCCATGGCTACCTGAGCTTGAGCTTTCGAAACAGTGACTTTCTGGCCAGTTTTTTGCTTCAAATCCACTCCAATGATTCCCTCCAAGTGTTTGTGATGCTTTGCTGGAGTTTAAATGGCCTCTAGAGAGAGTTTGCAGAATCTCAGTTCATGAAATGTTGAAATCGTGTTTTTGATTATGGAGGTTTTAGGGCAAAATGGAGGGTGGGAAATGATCAGTGAGGTTTATGGAGTTGAATGGTGGAAAAAGTTTGAAGGTTTGATGGCTGAATCAAGAGATTCGAAAGCTTTTGCAAATGTGAGGATTTTTGAGTATGCTGTGTTCTTGGAGTTTTTAGGCTCAGTTGTTATGTGCTTTTGCTTGCATTTGATCCACATAAAGAAGTGTGATAGGTCAGAGAGTGGGTGCTGGCCTATGCTGATTGGTATGGGCAAGTTGCCAAAATGTCAAAAGTTGGTGTACTTGAGGTATGGGTCATGGCAGGCTGGTTTAGGGGCATGGCTTGGTTCAGCTGAGATCTTGGAATGCTTGTGGACTAGATTTTGTGAACTGAGGCAAGTGGATGAGAAGCTTTGATCCATTTTGCAAATTGGTACAACTTTGCCCCTTTTGGAAATTATTCAAATTTAAGGCATGAAATGGAATGATTCAAAGCACCATTCTGATCCTTAGAGGTCCACTTGACATGTTGTGAAGAGTTTGTGCACATTTGAAGTCTTTAGAATGCTTGATCATACCATTTTGCAAAATGCCTCTTTGGTAGAAAACTTGAAATTATGTGATTTTTCCCAACTTTGACAAGCCATAACTTTTGATCCAAAATGAATTAGAATGAGTTCTTGTACTTTTTGAAAAGGGAATGATCCATTCTACAACTTTCATGACCAAAGTTTTCCCATTTGAAGCATTTTTGAATCAAAAAGCAAGGGTTGAAAAAGTTTCCCAAAATGGCAAGTTTCCATTACAAGTCATTTTCCCAAAAAGGCAACTTTGCAAATGGCTTGAAATTCTTCAATTTTGTGAACTTCTAACATCTTCTATGATCAAATAAAGATCACACACATTCAAAATGATGGATAACACCCTTTGGTTGGGTCATTGGGGGTCTCAGATGCCCTGATTTTGCACTGACTTGCTCAAGAAGTCAACTATTGATCAGATGACTTCCCCATGGAATTTCTCCATGAAAATTGATATGCATGGTCCCTATACCATATAGAGACCAATAGAAACAATAATGACCAAAAATTTGGAGTTATGGCCTCTGAAACCAAAACCCTAATTCTAGGTCATCTGTGTAGTTAAACCTGGCTCTGCTTCCATGCCTTTCTCAGTTCTTGTGATTCTTTGACTTTCTTGACTTTGTGAGGATGTAATATGATGCTTGAACATACATGGACCCCTTTGAAGTGATTGATGACCTTTGGAGTGGCCCAAATGGCTCAGGGATGGCTCAGATCACAAACCCTAGATGCAGATGACTTTGAATCAATGCAGTGAAGCAAATATGCAATGTGAGATGCTATGATTGACTTTATGCACATGAAAAGATCACAAGCCATGGTGTGAATGGGTGAGGGCAAATTTGGGGTGTTTACAACAAGTTACATAAGGCATTTTCTCATGAAGCTTCAAAATTGAATCTTTGCAAAAGGAACCTTTTATGATTGGATTGATTGCTAATTGATCTCAAAGCATTCTAGCAACTTCATATGGCTCATGTTGCTGCATTTTGCCCAAGAAATCACAAGATTCTTTGCCTTGGTTCATAAGAAAACTCAAAGAGGGAAATATGCAAGAACTTTGGAAACTCTTGATCAAGACCATCCAGCTCACAAAATCAGATCCAAAGGCCTTCCTTAACTCAAGCTGAGGCAAGACAAGCCCTAAGATCTCCTCTGACCCGAGCCATACCCATAGTACACAAGATCTTGACTTTTTGCATTTTTTCCCATGCCAATCAAACTGTGCCACTACCAACTCTCTGCCCAATTAGAGCCTAATATGTGGACCTCAAGCATCCCAAAACACAACACACACAAGCCTGCAACCTCCAAGAAGCCAGGATTCACAAAAAATGTCCAAGCCTTCATCTCTTCGAAACTCCTTCCTCAGCCATCAAAAATCCAAAATTTCTTCACCAACAAATCACATATCACTCACTGAACAAGAATCAACCCTCAAAGCAGCCAAAAACATCACATACACAGACCTCCATTTCTGCTACACCAGAACTGAAACATTCAAACCAGCCATTCTTAAAGATTTATAAGCTTCATTCCATCCTCAGGAGGTTCAAGGGAGCAGGCTTGCACAAAGGGAGAGTCCAAAAAGCTCAGAATCAGAGAGTCCTCATCTCAGGTAACATGAAGAACTTTTTCCCAGAAGCTAGCTTTTAAGTTCTTTTATGACTCTACATGCTCCCCTGGTCATGGGGATGTGTTTACTTTTGAAAATGGTGAAGAAACCACCCTGTATATGATCTCTGAACTTTTGCCCGTGTTTTACATTTGTCTTCGATTCATGCTTATGGAGTGAAATAAATGAGTTTTAGTTGGGGGTTTAGGTTTAGAATGATAAGAGGGTAATTTTTGTGAAAGAAATTTGAAGTTTCGTGACCTGTAGAAGAAGCTAGGTTTTTGTGTTTGTCGGAGAAGACGGCCAGAACACTGTTCCGGCCGTCTGAGGTTAGTTTGCCCTAATTAGGGTTAGCTGTGTAATTAGTGGATTTTTGAATGTGTGTCGTTCGATTGTTCTTTCCCGCGTGCGTTGGATGGCTGGGATCCTATCATTAGTTTTAATTAGGGTTTAATGGATTAATTAATTAAGATTAGTCAGGTTTAAACTTGGGCCATTGGATGTGGTGCCAGTCAACAGCTTTAAGCCCAGATCAAATCCTGTCCTTCCCTTTTGTATACTTCTCCATTTAATTAATTTTATTTCATTTTCTTTCTATTTAATTTGTACGAATTTTTAAAAATAGTAAAATACATTAAAAAATTCTGAAAATTTTTATCAAACCTTTTATTAATTTTCTGAACCCAAAAATATTTTTATTTTTATTTTTTGCATCAAAAATTATTTTTAAATCATTTAAATGTTTATTTTTAATTAGTTAATGGAAATTAATTAATTAAAAATACATTTAGGTATTTAAAAATCACCAAAAAATTCACATTGCATTTTGACATATTTAGAAACATTATCAAACTCTTCAAACAAATTTATTTTTGGTTCTTGACCTATTTTGACATTTTTCATTGGAATTAAAGTTATTTAAAGGCAATATTTTGGTCCTAACTTAGAAAAATTCATTCTGCCTAACCATGAAGAGTTTGATGATGGTTCTTCTTGCATTGCATCCTTCATATCATGTAGTTTCTAGGGTAAAATTGGTTTGAATTTATCTTTCATTTTCAATTTAATATGCATTTTTCCTTTTGAAGTGCCTTGAAACCCTAGTTGACTTGAGAAAATTATAACTTCCATTAGGTTAAGACTTAGGTCCCCTCCTTTGGGCAGGGAACTTGTGTAGGTTTAGGGTTCCTTTGATCCCATTTTCAATTTTTTATCATGTCATTTGCTTCTGATTTTGAATTTTTGTGTTGCATGTTATGCATAAACCCTAATTCTTGTCTTCATTTGCATCCATCTCTCATATGCTTGCATTCAAGAACTTTCCATGACATTTTATGCATCAACATGGCATATAAGACATCTTAGGACACATTAGAGTCATATTTGATCATTGCATCATTCATTTGCCATGCTATGCATTCATTCCATTTCATAAACTTTCATGAACTTTTATGGTTCAAAGCATGCTTCATTTGCATCCTCATCCTTGTATGATCATCCACAACTCTTGGCATGTGTTTGCATCATCTCTTAGTATCATTAACATCATGTTCATGCTTATGACTTTGGTTTGCATCATGGCATTTCATCTCATTTTCATTGCATTTCATTTTATTGTTATTAACTTTTCAGGTGGTAAGCCATTGAGAAGTGAATTTGCCTTCACTTCTAACCATATCTTCTCATCCCTCTTATGCATTCATTTCTGCATTTTACTTTTGTATTTGAGTGAGCTTGCTCATTCATGCTCCTTCTCCTCTTTCTTTCTCCAAGCAACTTATCTTCTTAAGTGAAGTAAGTTGACTTGCTTCTCTCTGCTTCTTCCTCCTTTCATCTGCTTCTTTCCTGGTGGCTTTTCCTTGAAGATCTTTTGCAAGCCTCATAAACCCTAGGAACAACCAAGCATGATCATAATTAGGGTTTGATTAGTCCCCCATTTAGTTTTGCCTTTGTGTCATCTTTGAGTCTTCTCTTCTCACCTCATAATCAAGGATTAAACCTTAAAGGTTTTAAGACTTTGTGATTAGGGTTATGCCTGTATCTTTCTATTAGGATGGAGTGTATAGCTTTTATCCTAAGTGTTAAACCCTTAATGTGTTTAATTCCTTCAATTAATCCACTTAATAATCATTAAGACATCAAGCTTGTAACTTGGGCCCTGCATTAGGGTTCTAATTCTTCCTTGATTGGTTAAGAAGGACTAACCCTAGTGTTAATGGACAAGTCCCCCTCAAGTTGTCTTACAAACCATAAAATCCATTTCCTAATCTTACCATTAACTAAAATCCACTTTAATAAATGCTTTGTTTTGTCATGAGGTTAACCCCTAATCATGGATTAAGTTGAGGAGCCTTCCTCAGCTTAAATGTTCTCATTTATTATCCTTCTATTAGGATGGTGTAATGAGTCCATTAAATCCTTGATTATGGCTTAAACTCATTACTTAACACTAAACCAAAAACACCAAAACATCTAAATAATTACAGGTAGGATAATGATCTTAATCCTACATCATGGTGATTAAGTGTGAGGTGTTTACTTCATACTTAAGGTATTCTCATTACCCCTAATCAGAGGGAGGATGTGATGAGTTTATTAGCCCCTTGGTTTAGGCTTAAGCTCATTAACTTATGACAAACTCCAAAAAACAATGAAAGACTGAAAACACAAAAACAAAAAATAATCGTCTCCTCCGGGATTCTTTTCTCATCTCATTCACTCACAAACGAGAACTTGCTTCTTCCGTCTAATGCAAGACAGTTTGCACCTGAGCCAGACAGGTCATACACTTGAGCATAGGCAAGTAAGCAGTTCAGAAGTCAATTTATCTTTCAGTCTCTTTGGGTAGAAGTACGGTGTTCTGACTTCCTCATTGCACGAGAGGATATGTAGGCATAACTTAACTGTTATCGAACAAAAGTCTTTGTATATTCCCCCTCCTTCCAGCATTATTCTTTAAGCCTCATAGTCTTGAGCTTCCCATTATTTCTTACACTGACACTTCACATATTTCACTTCACTTTCTTCTAGCACTAATGTTGCACCCCAAAATTTGCCCCCACAATACAAGACTTTGTGTGCTAAGAAGGTTCACAAGGTTCACAAGATTCACAATACTTTCAAGACCTTTCAAGAGGTTCATGAAGTCTACAAGTCATTTTATGAGGTTCACAAGGTTCACAAGGTTCACAATACATTTTATGATGGTTCACAAGGTTCACAATTGGTCAAAAGAGTTGACAATTCCCTCAGACAATGCCTCTCCTAAGCAGTGCATCCAAAACTAGGGTTTTGACTTTAATCAGGCTAAATGAACTTCCAAGGCATCAAGTGAGGTTCATAACATCTTATATGTGTTTAAGAATCCCCATGACAAGTTTCAAGACTTTTCTCAAAAGTTTGCTCAGTCAGATGATCAGATAAGTCAAAATCAGTCAAAGCAGTTAAAAAGTCAAACTGAGGTCAACTGTGGTCAAACCAAAGTCAAACTTCATGATTTTTTGCCAACATCAAGTATATGAAGTAAAATTCATCATTTGATCAAGGGTTGATCATGATTCATCAAGGAGATTTCAGATCATCAAGAATCAGGAGTTTCTAAATTAGGGTTTTCTCAGTAAAAGTCAACTGAACTTTGACCAGCCATAACTTTCACATACTTCATCACCAAGTCTCCACTCAAAGCTCATTTTGAAGGAAATTGAATTCTCTACAACTTTGTGTCTCCAAGCCAAGCCCAAAAATGCTTCATTTGGAAGGTATGAGCTAAGACATTATAGGTCCTTTTGAAAGTCAACAAAAAGTCAACAACTTCAAAAGGGCATAACTTGAGATTGGTAAATGATATGGACATGAAACCAGTGGGGTTGGTTAGAGGACTCTTCAAGATTTCCAAAATGTCCAAGAACACCCTCATAGCATTAAAATTGAAGGATATGTGCCCTTGCAAAGTTGGGAAATTTTGGGTTGGTTTATGATGAAAATGGAGGTCTAAAACCAATTTCTTCCAAATGGGCTTGCCAAATGATGACCCAATCCATACAATAACTTCATGCACGACCCAAGTCAATAAAAATCAGATTTTTTATTATTTTATTTTTATTTATTTTGATTTAATTCATTAAAAATCATTTTAAATAAAAAAAAAATATGAAAATGTAAGATTTGAATTGGATCAAGCTTCTAGAAAATCATAAATTTGATTAGAATTGAAGTGGAAAGAAAATCATGAGAATTAGCCAAAAATAGCAAGTGTTCATACAAGAATATTTGATTTTTAAGGCATGATATTTTTGAATCTTTTCATATCAAATCTTCTACACAATGACCTAGTTTTTCAGCTTCATTTGATCATCCTATAAGTACATAACACAACCCTAATAACAAGCACGAATTTCACAGCCTCAAGAGTAAGTTTCACACTTCAAAAATTCAAGCAAAAATTCAAATTCGGTTTCTACATTCCAAGGCATTTGAAGGTAAACTAAGGACACAGCTATGATCCTTGGACATCATAGAATCGAAACCCATCTTCCATTGCATCAAAACCATGCTATAATGCATAAACCGAACCTTGTTTGTTCTTGAATAATTTTTTTCGATTACACTAATCCAATGCGTTCTAACGAATTTTGTTTGTTCAATCATGTTTGTGATGTTGTATAGAATGTTTCTGGACAATTGAATCAAAGCTTCATGGCTTGAATCGTAATCGGCCATTGTTAGGGTTAGAGCTTCAAAATTGGGGGTTCATGGAATACCTAATATAAATAGATAATGAACTC
Organism: Lathyrus aphaca; assembly: GCA_963966055.1. Classification (NCBI taxonomy): domain Eukaryota; kingdom Viridiplantae; phylum Streptophyta; class Magnoliopsida; order Fabales; family Fabaceae; genus Lathyrus; species Lathyrus aphaca. Next base: position 211,709,082 of record OZ014523.1, on the reverse strand, counting down.
ATATTTGGACTGTAATCGTTGCATAGATCATGTTTGCAGGTTCAATTTGATGAAATTTTACTCGTATGATGATGTACATGATTCGCAGGTTTAAAACGTAGAAAAATTCGTAGGAATTTTCCCAAGAAAATTCGCAGGAAATCCTACGAATTTGAGGTTGAAGACGAAGATGTTCTGGCGCGAATTTCTAATTTGAATTTCTATTTTAAAATATTATGAATTACTTGTTGTTTTATTTCACAAGTGACTGGCTAGCTCAGTTGGTTGCGCAGGCGTGTGTGTGGCTGAAGGGTCAGGGGTTCGATTCTTGAACCAGGCCATATTTTTCTTGTTTTTTCATTTAATGAGCTGCTTTATTATATTATCAATTATGATTGTTTCATTAACAGATTCGCTCACCTAGCTGGGATGGTAATGTGCATATGCGTTTGCTTGAGAGGTCCTGGGGTCGATTCTCCCCCCAGGCCTTTTGGTTTTTTTCTTATTTTTGTGATTTTCTAGGGTATAGCACAAAACCAGTTGGACTCATTCTTCTTTCACCTGCATGCGCTGGCCCAGTGGTATGGCATGAGTATTGTCAAGCAAAGCATCCTGGGTTCAAATCCCAGCCAGGTAAGTTTTGTTTCTTTTTTCTATTTTATTTAATTGATTTTGTTTAATTATTTTATTAATAATCATATATAAACATATAATTAAATAATTCCATGATAATATATATATATATATATATATATATATATATATATATATATATATATATATATATATATTCAATATTCTCTAAAATTCTAAAATTATTTCTTTTAATTCAAAAATTAGTTTTTTTTATTATGTAATTAGGCTATAATATGTATATACTCATTAAATCAATTTTTGTAAATAAAATAAACCTTAATATTTGACAAACCCTAATTTATTTTTTCTAAGCAATTAAAAACAAACCCTAATTCTATTTTATAATTTTAATTTTTATGAATATAATTGTATGACTATTTTTTTTTTCATGTATATATCTTAGTTAAAATAATTAAAATTTTGTAAATGTAATTATAATTAATCTAATTTTCTTAATGTGTAAATATTCTATAAACTATTTATAATATAATTTTGTATGTAAATAATCTTTATTTATGTTTAAGATTGCTAATTTAATTTACTTTTTCCATAATATGTTCATAATTTATTTAATTTGTTCATGATTGTTTATAATTTCTTTTAACCATTAAAATTTTGTTTATTATAATCTTTTATTTATTATTATTATTACTAATCATGTTTATTACTAATCCATTTATTTTTTAAAATATGCTTATTATTATTATTTCATTAACCCCATTTATTTTTAATTCTTATTATTATTACTAACCCAATTAAATTGCTTATTTATTTTACTTATTATTTATATTTTGCTTATTTACTTATTTATTTTTGCTATTTATTTAAATTGCTTCATTATTATGTAATTGCTCCTGGATGTAATTTTCTTAAATATTTAAATTTTTTTTTTATGCTATGGTTAGTAAAATAGGGAGTGTAAACATGTATGCTATTTAAAATTGAATTTAGATCATTTAAATTATAAGATAAATATAAAATTAAACACTCACACACGTAAGTCGATCTTTGATCGCCATCTCACTTTCTAGGGTTGCCTCTCAATGTTGCCTAATCATAAGGTCAAGAGGAGTGTATAAAGCAAAGTCCCTTAAAAGAAAAGTCATCTAGTCCCTTCATAATCAAAGATCAAGTCCATTAATGGTTGCCTTTCAATATGATCTTGTCCCTTTCGAATAATGATGGCAGTCCCTCCAAAATGCTTAATACACCCTACAGTTGCCTTCATTAAACAGATGTCCCTCACTTGTCCCTCACATCCAAGGTAATGACTACCTATTCCTTAATAATAGGGATAGTCTTACCATTTAAAGGATTCAAGAACAGGAAGACTTAAAACTTTAGGGTAGGTTCCTCATAGTTACTTGCTCATTATTTCAAAACAATTTCAAACACTTCACAAATTTCAAACAATTTTCAAACACAAGTTTTTTACGCATCCGTACATGGATCATTATCAAACTCTTATGAAATTTTTTATCCACACACTTCACATTTTCAAAAACAATTCAAAGTGAGCTAAGTAACTAAGAGCCCATGGATAACCATGGATGTAAAGGGTGCTAACACCTTCCCTTTACATAACCTACCCCCCGAACCCAAAATTTTTTTAAGGTCTTTCCTGTTTCTTTTATGCCTTTCCTTTGGATAAAATAAAAGTCGGTGACGACTCTTGCTATCCGCAACATTTAACTAAAGTCAGTTCTCCCACCGTGTTACAACTAACACTTGCATTCTTTTCCAGCTTTTGTACACAGAATAGCACTAACACTACCCCTTTAAAATACAAATCTTTTAAGCGTGGATCCCGTCGAGTACGGCGGACAATCTGGGTGCTAATACCTTCCCAGGTTGTAACCAACCCCCTTTCTAAGTTTCTCTGGTCCGCAACCGTCTTATCTATCTTTTCCTAGGTTCATGCAACATTACCTTTCCTTCGGGATAAAAATGCCTAGCTGGCGACTCTATTCATTCCTTCTCTTTTTGCCGACCGTTCGTGCATGTACCCCTTCTGACCAGGTGTCATTTGGTGGGAGCGATAGCTTGGCGACTCTGCTGGGGAATCTTATACTGTAACCAAGGCTTCTGGTTCTTTTTGTGGGTTCCTCCTAGCGCTTGTTTGATTTGTGTTTACTTGGGTGTTATGTGCTATTAGTGTTTATTTATTTGATTTATTTACTGCTTTATGTACAACTTTATTTATTGCTTTCCTTTACAGCTTTTCATATTTCATACTGTCATTATCATTGCTGGATCTGGTTTCTGTTTTGGTGGGTAGGGTTCCATTGAGAGTTTAAGGTCCTATACCTGGGACCTGAGTGACACCTAGGCTAGAGTGGTTCATGTTCTTTCCCATTCCATTTCGGTCTGGTGCGGGAATATGAAACACGGTTCAGATGTGGGTTTCTTCTTGAGAACTCTGTGCTACGGATTTCCTGTAGTGCTAGGGCTATCTGGGAAGCCTGCTAAGTCTGGATGACCTTTATTATGACCTTCAGAAACTGAGGTGAATTAGAGGAGGATCTTTTATGGTTATTGTAGACACTGTACCTCCGGGTTAGAAGTGTTTACACTTCTCATAACTGATCCGAGTCTGAGGATCCTTGTTCTAGAACACTACCTGTGAGGGGTTTGGGATGTTTACAGGTTTGCAGGTACCCTTGGCCACATCACACCCTGTTACTATTTGGTTTAAGAGTACCTCATTTTGGACAGTTCTTGTGATTAACCCTGGACATGTGACTCTTTATTTGAGTCCCCCACCTTGGTCACTGAATTTCTGAACCTCCATCTGGACCTTCTTTGAACATACATGGGCGTTATATCAAGACAGATAATCAGATCCAGCTTGATCACAAACCCTTGCATATCATTTACATACTCATCATTTGCATCATTTAACATTTGTTTATTTGTTTTTCAGGGTATCCACATTATATTTGGTTTGGTTTTGACCCCTTCTTCTGCATAGACCTCTGCTTCATCAGTTATCTGCTTCAGCTATTCTCATCATAACCAGCATCAGCCTATTAATGGCTCATCTCCAGTATCAGTCTTGATCTTCATCAGCACCTATCTTCCTCCTCTTCAGCATTTATGACTACTCCCAGGAAGAGCAACATATCCTACCATTTCTTTGAGCCTGTGCTGACTGGCATCAGGCAAGTCCAGTCACTTATCACCCCTGACCACATCCCATTGTTTAGAGAGCACTATGGAGGTATCCTGGATATGGTTATGGACCTCGACCCTTCTCAGAGGAGCATGATCCACACCTGCTTGCAGTTTTATGACCCTCCTTTGAGATGCTTCACCTTCCCAGACTTTCAGTTAGGGCCTCTACTGGAAGAATTTTCCTCATTGATTGGAGTACCTATCAGGGGTGGACTCCCTTTCAACCCAGAAATGACTTTTCCCAGCAATGGAGAAGTAGCAAAAGCATTGTACCTGGAGCCTGCCCTGATTGAGCAAAGCATGACAACAAAAGCTGGGATCCCTGGTTTGCACTTAGACTTCTTGATTTCTCAGGCTATCCTGAAGGCCTCATTGGGAGAGTGGAGGGCAGTCTGTGCACTGTTAGCCCTCAGCATATATGGGGTTATACTGTTTGCAGATGAGCCCAAATTTGTCAGCAAGAATGCCATACATCTGTTTCTTCTGAAGAACCCAGTACCCACATTGCTGGGAGTTTTCTAATACTTCATTCATCAGAGAAATGAGAAACAAAGGGGGAAGTTGGTAAGATGTTGTGCTCCTTTGTTTCACACCTGGCTGCTCAGACACCTACCTAAGTCAGATGCTTTCTTGAACCCTCACCAACAGAAGAATTGGGCCAAGAGGCTCATTGCTTTGACTTCAGATGATATTAGATGGTACATACAGAGCATCAAAGGCAAGGACATCATCACCAGCTGTGGGCAATACCCAAATGTACCTCTGATAGGAGTAAAGGGTTGCATCAACTACAATCCTTTGCTGTTTAAGAGACTACTGGGCTATGCTTTGGTTCACCCTCCTAGAGTGCAAGATTTAGCTGAGACCCTGTATTGTGAAGTAAAACCTAATTCAGCTGTTGTCAGACAAGCATCCTGGGCTTGGGACAACATCCAGACAAAAGGGATGGCTATTCTTGGAAGGTGTAATAATGTTGCTTCAGCTCAGTACTATGACTGGTCCCGTACAAGAGCTCAGATTACTGGAATGCCTTTCACCTTAGAGGACATACCTGGACCCTCAACAGTACGACCTGCAGCAACTGTCAGCCTGGAAGAATTTGAGAAGCTGAAGGAAAGGAATGAGAACCTGTCTCAAGCTTTGAAGAAGACTCTTTGGGAAAGGAGTGATGGTCGCCTGGACATTGAGAGGTTGGAGAAGCTCAAGGTGGAGCATCTTACCAAAATTGAGAAGACAGAAGACTACATCAGGAAAGCTAGAGCTGGGGAACAAATATTGAAGAATGCCTATAAAGAAGCCAAGATTCAGAAGGCTAGGACTGAGCTCTATCTGCAAGAGAGTTAGGCTAGGTGGGTTAGGATCACTGAGGCCCGTACATAAGAAGATCAGAGAATTCAAGCCAAGATTGAACAGTTAGAGGCCAATGAAAAGAAACAGCAGGAAGCTTTGTTGGCAGCCCAAAAGGAGATTTCAGAGTTAAAGCTCAGAGCTGAATTGAAGAGATCAAAGGACCAGGACATGCACAAGAGGCTGACCATTGCCATTACCACCAGGAACCTCCTCATTAGGACCATTACAGAGCACCCAGCTGGTCCGGTGACTGAGGCACTCCTGAAGGAAGTCAAGGAGTATGAGTTTGGACTGAATGTTTGACTTCTTTGTTTGTTGTTGTTTTCATTTGATGTACTTTTTCTTTTTGATGTATTTTGACCCTCCTTTGGGCATGTGTTGTAAAATCGACTATGTATTGTTCAGCATTTGTAATATATTAGTTTGCTTTCATTGGGTTTCTTTTCTCAGCAACATCAAGCATCTTCCTCGAGGTCTGGAAAGGTCAAAACCAAGAACCAAGCCGGATACCTTTGAAAACAAATAAGCATACTGCATTGCATACTAACTTTTGTTTTGTTTTGTAGGTCTTGTTATTATCTTTGTTTCTAACCTTGTTGTTCATCTCAGGAAACATTGCTCGTCGCCGAGTGTTCCCTGTCAACCGCACGCACCGGTACCCTACTCGCAACAACCTTCCTGGTATTCAAATGGATCAAGTACAGCAAGATCTAACTGAGGTCAGAAATAAAATGGCTAATGAGAGAGTGGAAATGAGAAATCAGATGTCTCAATTCATGGCTGTAATGACTGGCTTGGCCCAGAGTCAAGAAAGATTAAGAGAACTGGTGGAAAGGCAAACTCCTGAGGAGCCTCATCTCGGGACAGAAGGAACTAGCAACAATGAAAGGGGTCAGCCTCGTATTGATCCACCAGTATTTGGACCTCATCTAGATCCAGAAGCTAACATCCCAAGGAATGTGCAGGGTAATACTACTGGGGGGAGAATCTTACAGGAGGATCCCCAAGAAGAGCAGTTTACTGTTATGGGAGCAGGAGATGAAGTCTATGACAGAAGGTTAGATGAAATTGCTGAGAAGTTGAGATCTTTGGAGTCTCAGAATTCCTTGGGCTTCAATGTAATGGACATGGGGCTAGTGGATGGGGTGAGAATTCCCCATAAATTCAAACCCCCGTGCTTTGAGAAATACAATGGAACCTCTTGTCCACGAACTCACCTGCAGTCTTTCCTAGGAAGACTTAAAGCTTATACTATGGATGAGAAGCTGTGGATGTTCTACTTTGAAGACAGTCTGACAGGGGGTTCAAGAGAGTGGTATTCACACTTGACCAGAGCTACCATTAGATGCTGGAAGGACTTGGCTGAAGCCTTCATCAGGCAATATCAATACAATCTGGACATGGCTCCTAACAGGACCCTCCTGATAGGAATGTCCCAGTCTTCCAGGGAAAGCTTCAGGGAATATGCCCAAAGGTAGAGACAGCTTGTTGCTGCTGTCCAACCACCCATGTCGGAAAGAGAAATGGCCGACATGTTCATGAATACGTTGCAAGGAACATATATTGACAGACTGGCTGCCTTTTCTTCTACCAGTTTTGCTGACGTAGTTATAGCTGGGGAAAGGATTGAAAGCCTTTTAAAAATGGGCAAAATTTCTGACAGTGGTGCAAGTTCATCCAGTAACCCCAGGAAGCCTTTTGTGGGATCTCGAAGAGCCGGTGAGACCAATTCCATTCATGCAAGCAGGGGCAGACCTCAGTATGTTTACAGATCAGTAGCAGCTGTTACCATTCCAGCTCTGATCCCTCAACAATCAGCATATCAACAACAACAACAACAACCACATTATCAACAGCAAGTTCAGTATCCGCAACAGAGAACCTACAACAACAACAATAGCAACCAGCAACAACGTCCCTTCCAACAAAGACCATCACAGGCAAACAAGGTGATTGACCCCATCCCTATGCCTTATGCTGCCTTATTGCCACAACTCCTGAAGCTTAACTTAGTTGAGTTAGGGACGTTGGCACCACCAGATCCCCTCAATCTCCCAAAGAATTACGATGTCAACGCCAGGTGTGCTTTCCACTCCAATGCACCTGGTCACAATACTGAAAAATGCAGGGCCTTACAAATGAAAGTCCAAGATCTGGTGGATTCTAAAGCCCTCAACTTTGCACCTCCTCCGAATGTCAACAGAAATCATATGCCTAATCATGGCGGGCCGAGGATTAATGCCATTGAGGAAGACAAACCATCTACCTTGATCACCAGTGTTGCACAAATTCGAACACCTTTGGTCGAAATTAAAGCTCAGCTTTTAGGATGCCAAGTGTTCCCCGGGTGTGAGCTCGGCTGTGGGTATTGCAAAATTGCAGTCAATGGGTGTGAAAGGCTGAGAAGCGGCATAGATGGTCTTATTAAGGATGGTATCCTTCAGATTTCAACAACGGCGCCTACAAATCCAGCAATTCCTTTAACAACAATTCCTGATTCTTCTACAACAGCAGCAACAATCATTCCTACCGATTCATCGATATCATCAACAATTACTCCGTCCATCACTTCAACAAGTCAAATCTCAACAACCATTCCTTCTACAACATCAGCATCCATTTTATTAGCAGAATCTTCTACAACGCCAGCAAAAATTAATGAAGATGTCTCGACGGTTACAATCTACTATGACCCATCAAATGTTCCTCACAACAGCAATTTCCAACAACAAACAGTGGCACCTCCTGCCAGATCACCAGTCACAATTTACCATGATCCGCACACCGTTACGGTACCCTCCTCTGCAGCAATCAGTCCGGTCACCATTACGGTGCCTGGTACAGTTCCTTATAAAAGCAGTAATGCCATACCTTGGCATTATGGCTCTGATCTCTACGGCAATGGGGAGAAAATCACTCTGGATTCATCAACCTCTTCTCCACAAGTTGGTAATGTTGGGGGAGGCGGAGGCTTCACCAGAAGCAGACGCATTTTTGCCTCACAAACACAAAGACCTAATGTTTAAGCAGAAGCTGCTGCCAAAGCAAAAGGAAAGAGTGTGGTATCTGAAGATCCAACTGCCAAGGAAACTCAGAAGACATCTTTTGAACAAGATGTAGACGAGTTCATGAGAATCATAAAAAAGAGTGATTACAAGGTGGTGGACCAGCTTCACCAAACGCCCTCCAAAATCTCCATACTATCACTGTTGATGTATTCCGAAGCTCACAGGAACACATTGTTAAAGGTCCTGCACGCAGCATACGTGCCGGAGGAGATTACCGTTAATCAGCTAGAAACTATGGTTGCAAATGTCAATACCAGTCATGGACTGGGCTTTACCAATGCTGACTTAACAACATAGGGACGCAACCATAATAAGGATTTGCATATTACCTTGGAATGCAAGGGTGTTGTTCTATCTCATGTACTGGTGGACACTGGGTCATCACTCAATGTTCTGCCAAAGAAAGCCTTAGTGAAGCTGGAGTATGATGGCTTGGCATTGCGTTCGAGTAATTTGGTGGTGAGAGCATTTGATGGCTCTAAAAGATCAGTGCTTGGGGAGATTGATCTGCCTGTGATGATTGGCCCTCAGACTTTTAAAACTACCTTCTTTGTGATGGACATACAGCCGACCTACAGCTGTCTGTTGGGTAGACCCTGGATCCACGTCGCTGGCGCTGTTACGTCTACCCTTCACCAGAAGTTAAAATTTGAGTGGGAAGAACAGATCATCACCATCTGTGGGGAGGAGGACATCTTTGTTAGCCAGCTGGCTACGTATAAGTACATAGAAATGGATGGAGAAATCCATGAAACCATGAGCCAAGGGCTCGAGGCCTTGAACATTAATGAAGCATCTGCTGTACTGGGAACTTCCATAACATCGTACCAGCAAGCCCGGAAGGCTGTTGAGGAAGGTACCGCCCAAGGCTAGGGAAAGCTGTTTCCCGTGGAAAAGAAAGAAGACCGATTTGGGTTGGGTTACAGACCAACTCAACAAGATCAATCAGAGGCTGCAAAATAGCGCAAGTTTGTCAGCGGGGGAATGCTCACCCCGGATGTTGTGAACCATTTGGAAAATGAGTCGGAAGACGAGCGCAACCTGGAAAGCTGGATACGTCCAAGGATCCCGGGGAGCCATGTCTCAAACTGGTCTTCCCAGGAAATTATAAGAGTTACTCCTGCAGAGTAATTATTATTTCCTGTATTTTAAAGCATGCATCAAGTCTTGCATCTTGCCCAAGATGTCAAGACTCATTTTGTAATCGGGCCATCTTGTATTTTGTGCAAAGGTCAATTAATGAATATCATGACATATTTTGCAAATGAGTCTTTTCTTTTCCGCTCACTGTTTTTCATTTTTCACTTTTTGTACAAAAATAAAATGGCAATGTTTTTCAGAATAAATAACTTCATGTTCACTTTTTCTAAATAAGATAAAACTGATCACTAAAATAAACCAATCTAAACCCTTGCAGAGAGTGCCTTTCAGACTGCACCGACAACAACACTGCTATGACTTTGTATGACTTTGACAATCCAATCAATCAAGCTGATGAAGGGGTTGAAGAAGATTATGAGCTACCTGAAGAGCTAGCCAGGTTGTTGAGACAAGAGGAGAAGGTTTTCACTCCTCATCAGGAGGAGATTGAAACGGTTAATCTTGGTACGGAAGAAGACGTGAAAGAGGTTAAGATCGGGGCTTGCCTGCAAGATTCAGTAAAAGAGCAACTGATTGACATGCTTCAGGAATATGTGGATGTTTTTGCTTGGTCTTATCAGGATATGCCAGGGTTGGACACCGACATTGTCATGCACAAGCTGCCTTTGAAAGAAGACTGCCCGCCAGTAAAACAGAAGTTGCACCGTACTCGCCCGGATATGGCAATGAAGATAAAAGAAGAGGTACAAAAGCAGTGGGACGCCGGTTTCCTTGCTGTGACTAGCTATCCGCCGTGGGTTGCTAATATTGTACCAGTACCTAAGAAAGATGGCAAGGTGAGAATGTGTGTGGATTATCGGGATCTGAACAGAGCTAGCCCGAAAGATGACTTCCCTTTACCTCACATTGATGTATTGGTCGACAATACGACTCAGTTCTCGGTATTCTCCTTCATGGATGGATTTTCAGGATATAATCAGATCAAGATGTCACCTGAAGACATGGAGAAGACAACTTTCATCACACCCTGGGGCACATTCTGTTACAAGGTGATGCATTTCGGACTGAAGAATGCTGGTGCAACTTACCAACGGGCTATGGTAACATTATTCCATGACATGATCCATAAAGAAATTGAATGTTATGTGGATGACATGATTGCCAAGTCCCTCACAGAAGAAGACCACCTGGTAAATCTGTTGAAGCTATTCAAGCGTCTGAGGAAGTACCAACTGAAGTTAAACCCCAACAAGTGCATATTCGGGGTGCGATCTGGTAAGCTGCTGGGATTTATTGTAAGTGAGAAAGGGATTGAAGTTGACCCTGATAAAGTCAAAGCCATTCAAGAAATGCCTGCACCGAAGTCAGAAAAAGAAGTTCGGGGGTTTCTAGGTAGATTGAACTACATTTCAAGGTTCATATCTCACCTTACAGCAACCTGTGAGCCTTTGTTCAAGCTGTTAAGAAAAGAACAAACGGTCAGGTGGAATGAAGACTGCCAGAGGGCTTTTGACAAAATCAAGGAATACTTGCAAGAGCCTCTGATCCTTATGCCTCCAGTTGAAGGAAGACCTCTAATCATGTACTTGACAGTATTAGAAGAGTCAATGGGGTGTGTGTTGGGCCAGCATGACGAGTCTGGTCGAAAAGAGTATGCAATATATTACCTAAGCAAAAAGTTTACCGATTGTGAACAACGCTATTCACTGCTCGAGAAAACTTGTTGTGCTCTAGCGTGGGCTGCTCGCCGACTGAGACAGTATATGTTGACTCACACTACCTTATTGATCTCTAAGATGGACCCAGTCAAGTACATTTTTGAGAAGCCAGCACTCACCGGACGGGTTGCAAGATGGCAAATGATTCTCACAGAGTACGATATCCAGTACACATCTCAGAAAGTCATCAAAGGCAGTGTATTGTCTGATTATCTTGTTGAGCAACCCATTGATGATTACCAGCCTATGAGATTTGACTTCCCTGATGAAGACATCATGTTCATAAAAGCAAAAGATCATGAAGAGCCTGTTCACACTGAAGGGCCTGACCCAGAGGAAGAATGGACTATGATGTTTGACGGGGCTGTTAATATGAATGGTCGTGGTGTTGGTGCGGTACTCATTACACCTAAGGGAGTTCACATGCCTTTCTCGGCAAAACTCACTTTTAACTGAACTAACAACGAAGCTGAATACGAAGCTTGTATTATGGGTCTTGAGGAAGCCATTGACCTCAGGATCAAGACTTTAACTGTGTTCGGAGATTCAGCTTTGGTAATCAATCAAACTAACGGCAAATGGTACACCCACCAAGATCATCTGATACCTTATCGGGATTATACAAGGAGGTTATTGACTTTCTTCACAACAGTCAAGCTTGAGTTTATCCCTCGAGATGAGAATCAGTTTGCAGACGCTCTGGCTACCATTTCATCCATGATCAAAGTTCAAGCTGCCAACTTTGTACCACGAATATCAGTATCCAGACTTGACAGACCATCATATGTGTTCTCAGCAGACCTTGCTAAAGACGATAAGCCTTGGTTCCATGACATCAAATGCTTCTTGGAGGATCAAACATACCCATCTGAGGCATCTTCCAATGACAAGAAGACTCTAAGAAGACTATCTGGTAGTTTCTTCCTGAATACTGATGGTTCCCTGTATAAGAGAAACTTTGATATGATACTTCTTAGATGTGTTGATAAAGCAGAAGCAGACTTGTTGATGCACGAAGTGCATGAAGGATCTTTTGGTACCCATGCTAGAGGACATGCCATGGCTAAAAAGTTGTTGAGATCTGGCTACTACTGGATCACGATGGATGCAGACTGCTGTGCTTATGCCAGAAAATGTCATAAATGCCAGATTTATGCGGATAAAGTGCATGTGCCTCCAAATCCTTTGAACGTGATGTCTTCACCTTGGCCCTTTGCCATGTGGGGCATTGATATGATTGGCAAGATTAAACCGACTGCTTCAAATGGCCACAGATTCATCCTAGTAGCCATTGACTATTTTACCAAGTGGGTTGAAGCAGCTTCCTATGCAAATGTCACCAGACAAGTGGTAGCCCGATTTCTGAAGAGAGACATCATCTGTCGTTATGGAGTTCCCGAACGAATCATTACTGATAATGGTTCCAACTTAAACAACAAAATGATGGCAGAACTGTGCCGAGACTTCAAGATCCAACACCACAATTTTTCTCCTTACAAGCCAAAGATGAATGGCGCTGTGGAGGCAGCTAACAAGAATATCAAGAAGATTGTGCAGAAGATGGTGGTCACCTACAAAGACTGGCATGAAATGTTACCATTTGCCTTGCATGGGTACCGTACGTCAATCAGAACATCCACTGGGGCAACACTGTATCAGCTTGTGTACGGTATGGAGACAGTCCTACCTGTTGAAGTTGAATTACCCTCCCTGCGAGTACTAATGGATGTTAAGCTAAATGAAGCAGAATGGGTCCGATCCCGATACGAACAACTAAATCTGATTGAAGAAAAAAGATTGGCTGCAATTTGTCATGGGCAGCTGTATCAGAAAAGAATGAAGAAAGCCTTCGATCAGAAAGTCAAGCTTCGAGAGTACCAAGTAGGAGATCTTGTGATGAAAAGACTCCTCCCTCCTCATACAGACCACAGGGGCAAGTGGACTCCGAATTATGATGGGCCATTCATAGTAAAGAAAGTTTTCTCCGGTGGAGCATTGATGCTCAATACTATGGATGGTGAAGACTTCCTGTCCCCTATGAATTCAGATGCATTTAAAAAATACTTCGCATAAAATGACCCGCTGGACATAAAAACAGAATGTAAGTCCAGGCAAAAATAGGGCATCCCGACGAGTCAAAAACAGAATAAAAAGACTCGGGCAAATATAAGGGAAAATAAATAAAAAATGTACACCCGCTGAGTTGAAAAGCCGCATTGGATGACTCAGGCAAAAATGGGTATCCCGGTGGATTGAAAACCCGAAAGGGCGATCCACGCAAAATAAGGGAATGAGCGAACAACTGCATTCTGAATTCGTTTGTATCACCTACAACACAGCAAGCTTCGAAAGGATTCGAGCATCGGTTAGAATCAGCCTCCTTCAGAAAGCAAAATGAGAAGAACGTCAATGTCATACGAGTCATAGCAAAGGGGAAACTCCTTGAAGCATCATCAACATTGCCAGCATTTTCTTTTGTTTCTCAATTTTGTAACAATCTCCTCATTTTAGGGGATTTGTTTCTTTGACTGTATCTTGCCAATTCAGGGCACACGAATTAATAAAATCAGATTTTCGGTCACACTCTGTCTCGTACTTTTTTATTTGCAAAAATGTCTGATGTCCTTAAATATATTGGTTGCATAAATACAGATGCGTATTTTCTAAATTTACATGCTTACAGGAAATATATTTGCTCCCAGAAGTGCCTAAATCCCTATGATGGAATCCAGTAGGGGAAACCTCAGGGTGCTTGTATGTATTGTCATAACAGGATTGCAGGTATCCAAAGCGCAGCACGGGGCGTGAAAGTTTCTCCCCAGCAAGCTGTCAAATCATTATCTACTCAGCTCATCTTCCAAATAGCACCGGGGATGCTTTATCCCCAGCTGAGTTGCCAGTCATCATTCCTCCTCAGCCAAGTGTCAGATAGGGAACTATCTCCCCGCAGAGTTTCAGCCTCTATCCAGAAGAGCAATGCTTGAAGATCTCACAACAGAGTGACGAAAGCTTCTACGGACCCCAGCTGGGTACCCCATCACCAAGAATAGGTCTATCAGTGACCTACTTCCCCAAGCAGGGCCATATATGTCAGATCTACCAATGATATCATCCCCAGCTGGGATATCCACTTCAAGCAGATCAGCCAGGGATCTCTATAGCAACGGGATCCGAATCCCGGATCGGTATCTTTGCATAACCATAGCATGCGCATCATATTTTCCCCCACAGAGCGTAGCATTTCGTCTAATACGGAGCATTACGGAAAAAAATCAAACATATTGCATAATCATAAGCCATGTTCTAAATCAAACACTTGTAAATATTGACATACCATCAGCAATATACAAAATACCCCCCAAACTCCCCAGCAGAAAGCCAAAGCGTCCCCTTTGCACTCACAAACACATGTTTACGTATATCTATACAGTTCCCTGACACCCGTCCGTGTCATTTTCCCCAGCATAGTTGCCTAAACACTTTATAAACCAAATACTTGTTTATAATACATTTCTTCCGACACTCGTCCGTGTCAGGCTCCCCACAGCAAGTTAGACACTCGTCTATGTCCCACTCATCACTTTTTACTCGTACAGATACTCGTCCGTATCTTGTATATGCCACTTAAATCCCCTCAGATTCGACACTCGTCCGTGTTCTTTATTAACTAGTTGGTACTCGTCCGTATCATCATCTTTGAGCATGCTTCAAGCGTTTATTCCTTCTGATACTCGTCCGTATCATAGTCTTAAGGATGCTCGTCCACATCTTTAATCTATACACCGTGTCAGACACTTATACCTTTCTTGAAATTAGACACTCGTCTGTATCTACCATTCCCCAGAAGAATTCCCGACAAATATTGATAAACTATCTGACGTTCGTCCTATGTCATGATATTTTCGGCAGCCATACCCTGCCAGGTGATCGTCCTTCACCTTGGATGACCGTCCCTCATCCTTATCCCTAAGAGCAGCCGTCCCCTGCTAGGTGATCGTCCTTCACCTTTGATGACCGTTCCTCATCATGTATTTCTTCAACCCGATGGTCGGCCCCATCATTTACCTTTAATCCCCAGAGAGTCTTATACCTTTATTTGATGGTCGTCCCCATCATGATTCCTCTTATTTCCCCAGCATGTCGGCCGTCCCCGTCATTGCTTCATCCTCAGCAGTCGTCCTCTGCTCTACGGTCGTCCTCCGTCACCCGCACTTTATAATCATACTTTATTTTCTTTTACAATCCATACCCCTTTTCTTCTTCATTCAGTGAGCACAAATTTTGGACTGTCTTTGATATTCAACCACAAGTTATCTTGCTTGCCTGTTAAGACGTCGCTTACATCCTGCACAGCTAACTCATGCTTGAATAGGGGCAGCTGTAAACACCCCAAATTTTCCCTCACTCATTTAATCATGGCTTGTGTTTCTTTTCATATTGCATAAGTTCAATCATATCATCTCATATTGCATTTTTGTTTCACTGCATTGGTTCAAAGGCATCTGCATCTAGGGTTTGTGATCTGAGCAATCCCTGAGCCATCTGAGCCACTCCAAAGGTCTTCAATCATCTCAAGAGGGTACATGTATGTTCAAGCATCATATTATATCCTCCCAAGGTCAAGGAAGTCAAATAATCACAAGAACTGAGAAAGGCATGGAAGTAGAGCCAGGCTTAACTGCACAGATGACCTAGAATTAGGGTTTTGGTTTCAGAGGCCATAACTCCAATTTTTTTGATCATTCTTGATTCTATTAGTACCTATATGTTATGAGGATCATGCATATCAATTTTCAAGAAGAAATTCAATAGGGAAGGCATCTGATCAATAGATGACTTCTTGAGCAAGTCAGTGCAAAATCAGGGCATCTGAGGCCCCCAATTACCCAACCAAAGGGGTTTCTCCATCATTTTGAATGTGTATGATCTTTATTTGATCATAGAAGATGTTATAAGTTCACAAAATTGAAGAATTTCAAGCCATTTGCAAAGTTGCCTTTTTGGGAAAGTGACTTGTAATGCAAAACTGCCATTTTGGGAAAGTTCTTCAACCTCCACTTTTTGATTCAAAAATGTTTCAAATGAAAAATCTTTGGTCATGAAAGTTGTAGATTGGATCCTCCCATTTTCAAAAAGTACAAGAACTCATTCTAATTCATTTTAGAACAAAAGTTATGGCTTGTCAAAGTTGGAAAAAATCACTAAATTTTCACTTTGGCACCAAAGAGGGAAACTTGCAAATTCACATGCCAAGCATTTCTATGACTTCAAAATGACTTCTAAGCATCACATAAACATAACACATGACCTAAAATTCAGAATGGCCCAAAGAATTTCTCACTTTCATGCCTTGGATTACAAGTTACATAAGGCATTTTCTCATGAAGCTTTAAAATTGAATCTTTGCAAAAGGAACCTTTTATGATTGGATTGATTGCTAATTGATCTCAAAGCATTCTAGCAACTTCATATGGCTCATGTTGCTGCATTTTGCCCAAGAAATCACAAGATTCTTTTCCTTGGTTCATAAGAAAACTCAAAGAGGGAAATATGCAAGAACTTTGGAAACTCTTGATCAAGACCATCCAGCTCACAAAATCAGATCCAAAGGCCTTCCTTAACTCAAGCTGAGGTAGAACAAGCCCTAAGATCTCCTCTGACCCGAGCCATACCCATAGTACACAAGATCTTGACTTTTTTCATTTTTGTCCATGCCAATCAAACTGTGCCACTACCAACTCTCTGCCCAATCAGAGCCTAATATGTGGACCTCAAGCATCCCAAAACACAACACACACAAGCCTGCAACCTCCAAGAAGCCAGGATTCACAAAAACTGTCCAAGCCTTCATCTCTTCGAAACTCCTACCTCAGCCATCAAAAATCCAAAATTTCTTCACCAACAAATCACATATCACTCACTGAACAAGAATCAACCCTCAAAGCAGCCAAAAACATCACATACACAGACCTCCATTTCTGCTACACCAGAACTGAAACATTCAAACCAGCCATTCTTAAAGCTTTCTAAGCTTCATTCCATCCTCAGGAGGTTCAAGGGAGCAGGCTTGCACAAAGGGAGAGTCCAGAAAGCTCAGAATCAGAGAGTCCTCATCTCAGGTAACATGAAGAACTTTTTTCCCAGAAGCTAGCTTTTAAGTTCTTTTATGACTCTACATACTCCCCTGGTCATGGGGATGTGTTTACTTTTGAAAATGGTGAAGAAACCACCCTGTATATGATCTCTGAACTTTTGCCCGTGTTTTACATTTGTCTTCGATTCATGCTTATGGAGTGAAATAAATGAGTTTTAGTTGGGGGTTTAGGTTTAGAATGATAAGAGGGTCATTTTTGTGAAAGAAATTTGAAGTTTGGTGACCTGTAGAAGAAGCTAGGTTTTTGTGTTCGTCGGAGAAGACGACCGGAACACTGTTCCGGCCGTCTGAGGTTAGTTTGCCCTAATTAGGGTTAGCTGTGTAATTAGTGGATTTTTGAATGTGGGCCGTGCGATTGTTCTTTCCCGCGTGCGTTGGATGGCTGGGATCCTATCATTAATTTTAATTAGGGTTTAAAGGATTAATTAATTAAGATTAGTCAGGTTTAAACTTGGGCCATTGGATGTGGCGCCAGTCAACAGCTTTAAGCCCAGATCAAATCCTGTCCTTCCCTTTTGCATACTTCTCCATTTAATTAATTTTATTTCATTTTCTTTCTATTTAATTTGTACGAATTTTTAAAAATAGTAAAATACATTAAAAAATTCTGAAAATTTTTATCAAACCTTTTATTAATTTTCAGAACCCAAAAATATTTTTATTTTTATTTTTTGCATCAAAAATTATTTTTAAATCATTTAAATGTTTATTTTTAATTAGTTAATGGAAATTAATTAATTAAAAATACATTTAGGTATTTAAAAATCACCAAAAAATTCACATTGCATTTTGACATATTTAGAAACATTATCAAACTCTTCAAACAAATTTATTTTTGGTTCTTGTCCTATTTTGACATTTTTCATTGGAATTAAAGTTATTTAAAGGCAATATTTTGGTCCTAACTTAGAAAAATTCATTCTGCCTAACCATGAAGAGTTTGATGATGGTTCTTCTTGCATTGCATCCTTCATATCATGTTGTTTCTAGGGTAAAATTGGTTTGAATTTATCTTCCATTTTCAATTTAATGTGCATTTTTCCTTTTGAAGTGCCTTGAAACCCTAGTTGACTTGAGAAAATCATAACTTCCATTAGGTTAAGACTTAGGTCCCCTCCTTTGGGCAGTGAACTTGTGTAGGGTTAGGGTTCCTTTGATCCCATTTTCAATTTTTATCATGTCAGTTGCTTCTGATTTTGAATTTTTGTGTTGCATGTTATGCATAAACCCTAATTCTTGCCTTCATTTGCATCCATCTCTCATATGCTTGCATTCAAGAACTTGCCATGACATTTTATGCATCAACATGGCATATAAGATATCTTAGGACACATTAGAGTCATATTTGATCATTGCATCATTCATTTGCCATGCTATGCATTCATTCCATTTCATAAACTTTCATGAACTTTTATGGTTCAAAGCATGCTTCATTTGCATCCTCATCCTTGTATGATCATCCACAACTCTTGGCATGTGTTTGCATCATCTCTTAGTATCATTAACATCATGTTCATGCTTCTGACTTTGGTTTGCATCATGGCATTTCATCTCATTTTCATTGCATTTCATTTTATTGTTATTAACTTTTCAGGTGGTAAGCCATTGAGAAGTGAATTTGCCTTCACTTCTCACCATATCTTCTCATCCCTCTTATGCATTCATTTCTGCATTTTACTTTTTGTATTTGAGTGAGCTTGCTCATTCATGCTCCTTCTCCTCTTTCTTTCTCCAAGCAACTTATCTTCTTAAGTGAAGTAAGTTGACTTGCTTCTCTCTGCTTCTTCCTCCTTTCATCTGCTTCTTTCCTGGTGGCTTTTCCTTGAAGATCTTTTGCAAGCCTCATAAACCCTAGGAACAACTAATCATGATCATAATTAGGGTTTGATTAGTCCCCCATTTAGTTTTGCCTTTGTGTCATCTTTGAGTCTTCTCTTCTCACCTCATAATCAAGGATTAAACCTTAAAGGTTTTAAGACTTTGTGATTAGGGTTATGCTTGTATCCTTCTATTAGGATGGAGTGTATAGCTTTTATCCTAAGTGTTAAACCCTTAATGTGTTTAATTCCTTCAATTAATCCACTTAATAATCATTAAGACATCAAGCTTGTAACTTGGGCCTTGCATTAGGGTTCTAATTCTTCCTTGATTGGTTAAGAAGGACTAACCCTAGTGTTAATGGACAAGTCCCCCTCAAGTTGTCTTACAAACCATAAAATCCATTTCCTAATCTTACCATTAACTAAAATCCACTTTAATAAAGGCTTTGTTTTATCATGAGGTTAACCCCTAATCATGGATTAAGTTGAGGAGCCTTCCTCAGCTTAAATGTTATCATCTATTATCCTTCTATTAGGATGGTGTAATGAGTCCATTAAATCCTTGATTATGGCTTAAACTCATTACTTAACACTAAACCAAAAACACCAAAACATCTAAATAATTACAGGTAGGATAATGATCTTAATCCTACATCATGGTGATTAAGTGTGAGGTGTTTACTTCATACTTAAGGTATTCTCATTACCCCTAATCAGAGGGAGGATGTGATGAGTTTATTAGCCCCTTGGTTTAGGCTTAAGCTCATTAACTTATGACAAACTCCAAAAAACAATGAAAGACTGAAAACACAAAAACAAACAATAATCGTCTCCTCCGGGATTCTTTTCTCATCTCATTCACTCACAAACGAGAACTTGCTTCTTCCGTCTAATGCAAGATAGTTTGCACCTGAGCCAGACAGGTCATACACTTGAGCATAGGCAAGTAAGCAGTTCACAAGTCAATTTATCTTTCAGTCTCTTTGGGTCGAACTACGGTGTTCTGACTTCCTCATTGCATGAGAGGATAC
This sequence comes from Lathyrus aphaca, assembly GCA_963966055.1. Classification (NCBI taxonomy): domain Eukaryota; kingdom Viridiplantae; phylum Streptophyta; class Magnoliopsida; order Fabales; family Fabaceae; genus Lathyrus; species Lathyrus aphaca. The sequence goes on along the minus strand of OZ014523.1, from coordinate 211,689,051 downwards.
GTAGGCATAACTTAACTGTTATCGAACAAAAGTCTCTGTATATTCCCCCTCCTTCCAGCATTATTCTTTAAGCCTCATAGTCTTGAGCTTCCCATTCTTTCTTACACTGACACTTCACATATTTCACTTCACTTTCTTCTAGCACTAACACTTGCATTCTTTTCCAGCTTTTGTACACAGAATAGCACTAACACTACCCCTTTAAAATACAAATCTTTTAAGCGTGGATCCCGTCGAGTACGGCGGACAATCTGGGTGCTAATACCTTCCCAGGTTGTAACCAACCCCCTTTCTCAGTTTCTCTGGTCCGCAATCGTCTTATCTATCTTTTCCTAGGTTCATGCAGCATTACCTTTCCTTCGGGATAAAAATGCCTAGCTGGCGACTCTATTCATTCCTTCTCTTTTCGCCGACCGTTCGCGCATGTACCCCTTCTGACCAGGTGTCATTTGGTGGGAGCGACACTGTTGGGAAAGTTGCTTCAACCAAAACTCTGGCTGGGGAGAGCATTTGTTGATTCTAAGCTCTGGCTGTGACCCTTGCTGGGGATAGAATTCTGAAAGTTCTAACTCTGTAGGGAAATCAAACACTCAGCTTCCTGCTGGCCATACTCCACTGGGGGAATAATAAACTGCTTGGGTTGCTGCCAAGGCTTAGCTGGGGAAGAATCTGCTGGAGATACTCTACTGGGGAAAAGTAAATTGCTTGGGAGAATGTGACGCCATCCTACAACCTGCAACAACAAAAAACACACGTGTGCCCCGGGGACTTACATGGTATGATCTGTTTATCCATCGTCACCCGACACTCAAAGAGGGTTTACAGTTTCCCTGCATGTCATTTTCTTTCAAATTATCAACATGTTTTAAATGCAATGCTATTTTTGCCAAAAATTTAGGACATTTTGCAAACAAAAATAAACACACACAACTTTTTGACTGAATATTCTTTTTATTGAAAGGCCTATGAATAGGCAAAGATTACATCAGGAAGCAACCACCCGGAAAGAGGTAGCTACCATAAAATTGAGAAAAGAAACTATCCTAATGGCAATGGGCACGACATCCCAATGAGTTCCATTTCTGCAATGACCGGCATGTCTTCGAGATTCTCCATTCCTCTTTGCAATGACCGGCTCGTCTGCAATTTTCAGCAATTGTCTGTGATCTTGCTTCGTTTGCACCTTTCCGGCACTCGTTTGTGTTCGTACTTCATTGCTGCTCGTCTGCAATTTCCAGCACTCGTCTGTGTTTGATATTTGATACCTTATTGACGCTCGCCTGTGTTTTTCAACACTCGTTTGTGTTATCCCTAAGCAGAGTGTTCCCCAGCAGTGACATATTATTACTTTAGTGATGCTCGTCTGCATCTCTCAACACGCGTCTGTGTTATCATTTTGGTATTGCTCGTTTGCTTTCCCCAGCAGTTTGACATGATTACCTTGATTGCTCGTCTGCAGTTTTCCATCACTCGTCTGTGTTTGACATATATTCTCTGCTTTTGCTCGTCTGCAATTCTCAACACTCGTCTTTGTTTGACATGATTACCTTGTTGTTGCTCGTCTGCATCTTCCCGACACTCGTCTGTGTTTGATTTCCCAATATTTGCTGCTTACTCGTCTGCATTCCTCCAACATTCATCTGTATTTGATTTTTAATCTTTGTTGTTGCTCGTCTGCAATTCTCCAACACTCGTCAGTGTTTGATATTTGTTATTTGTTTGAAGCTCGTCTTCTTTGTTTGGATACTCGTCTGTATCATCCCCAACACTCGTCTGTGTTAGCTTGTATCTGTATGTGTGGATTTGCTGATTATCCTGGTATTCTTCTATATTGTTACTCCAAATGCTCGTCTGTATTTGAATTTCTGGTATTTGTCTATACCAGTTGCTGATACTCGTCTGTATCATTGCCTGAAGCGCTCGTATGTGTTTCTTAGATCATTGTCTGATACTCGTCTGTATCGTTGACTGTCAACACTCGTCTGTGTTATCTTGATGATCATCTAATACTCGTCTGTATTGAAGAGGTTTAAAGTCATGACTGTGGGAATTAATGTCAAAATGGTTACCGGTCCTGGCGTAACAGGTAAATCCGAAGAAGGCTCGTCTGTCTCAGGCACATTATTGTTGTTGCACCTGGCGTAATAGGTTTGCCCATAGAAGACTCGTCTGTCTTATTCCATATATCCACGGATAATATATGAAGAAGGTCCGTCTACCTTGCTTATGCATGTCTATCCCACAGACTTTAAGTGCATCCCAGTCCTGGCGTAACAGATTATCCGAAGGAGATTCGTCTGTCTCAAGTTTTGTTCTTGCAATGATAAAATACATTACATTTGGATCATTTTGCTCAAGAGAAACTCACAAATTCGTGCACTACAAGTTTGTTGTTCAAAAAGTGCAAAATTGGCAAAATCATGAGAAAAGTGTGATGGCTTAATCTAAGGGCCATGATTGTTTGTATTATGATCAAGGGTGAGATTTGGATTGCCCATGTGCTGAGAGGCCAAGCAAAGCATGAGGAGTGCATGCTTCCCTCACATTTTGCAAAATTTTCAAAATCACAAATTCCTCATGATCCACACGTGCAAACTTGATAATTTTTTCAGCATGGAATTGTGAGGAGATACTTAAGCAGCTAGGGTTTCAGAAAGCACAACCTCTCTCTCATTCTCTCATTTCCAGGTTTATGCAACATTTGAATTTTGTCTCATTTCTCCTCACACACTTGCTCAATCTCAAAACAAATTGTGGATTCTTGTTCTAGGCAAGCTAAGGATCATTAATCACCCACTCTTGCAAGCAATCTCTCAAGTTTAACAACATTGCCATTTCAGGGAAGGTGTGAGCAAAGCTTCGAATCCAGCTTCATTCAAGACTTTAGATGCATTTATTTTGCATCTAGAGTGAAGGAGGAGTGCATTGCATCCATTATTTGGTCTTCTAACACCTTGAATCCAGATCTGCAACTCAGGTATGGTTCTAAATCTTGAGATCTGGAAATGAAATTGATTAGGTGTTTTGTGATATGTGATGTTCACTGATGATTCTGCAAGCATTGGTTTCTGTTTTAGTGCATTGTAGTGTGAGTTATGTGAGTTTCTTTTTTCATGGTCAAAGTTTTTCTTCTTCGATCTATTGGATCCTTTGAGTTTTAGCAAATTTTGATGTCATTTTTGGAATCAGGGCATGTTGTTTGGTTTATCTGGAGCTTTATGTTCTTTTTGATTGTGTTTTGTGCGTCTGGTTTGAGTTCCGGTGCCGGAGCCCTAGCTCCGGTCACCGGAAACTGCAAATGTGATTTAGGGTTTGCTCAAGGTTGAAGGAGAGTCCATAGCCCTCAGATCCTCATGTCCATCCGTCCAGATCTGGACACGTAGCCCTAGAACCCCTTCTCCCAGTCACGTGAATTCAGTGTTCTATTTTAATACGTTTTGTTACGCACCCACAATAAGAACCATGCACCATCCATTCATGATTCAGCTTCCTGCCACGTCAATTAATGAATGGTCCACCACATGTGTTTGATCAATCCTGCGTATCTTGTTTTTTCCAGTTTATTTCTCTGAATTTCCACAATATATAACATATTCCTACGCACTGTTGGGCCTCATCCATGCTATGCGCACCCCCAGTCAGCTCAGCCCAATCCATTTCAGTACAAAAACCTTGCTATTTCCACCCCCCAGTCTCATTTCATTTTTTTTTCATTTTTTTCTTTTTATTCCATTTTAGTTTCTAATTAATTAAAACATTTCTGAATAGCCAAAAATTCCCAAAAAAATCATGAGTCTTCTTTTAAGTTTCTTTTATTTTTCTATATTTTTATTTTCCTTTTTTTTAATTTCCACGCGTCATAATTAATTCCTTATTTCAATTAACTTCTTTTTAATCCTTTCTTGAGTACATTGCCTTGTCCATTTTCTATAGACTTCATTATTTTGATTTTTTTGCTCATTCTTTTTGCTCTGGATTCCTAAGACATTGTAGTTCTTATGTGTTTTTCCCCTGATTTTTAGAAATTTATTTCTTAGGTCTTGGTCCTTTGACTTGTGTTGGAAGTTATTAACCCTAGTTTGTGTTCTTGCCTCCATTTGACCTAGTTTGCTTCTGAATTTCTCCAAATCATTTTGGCTCATTGATTTACCATGTTTTAAGATCATTTGGTTTAAGTTGTGGAATTTTTAGATGCGTGGTTGATTTAATGTGGATTTTTGTTCTCACCTTGTCCCAATTTGCTTCTCTTGGTTCATTAGGTCTCTTATATGTTTAGAAGGGCACTTGTGCCAACTTCTTCTTCTCATTTGGGGTTCTTTTGGGGTATGGGAGCCTTCCTGGTCCTAGTTTAGGGTTTGAGTCTTAAGAATTTTTGTGTTTGTTTCCCTTTTAAGTTCTTTCTTTCTTAAGTGTGCTTTCACTTCTTCCTTACTTCTTTCACTCCCATTTTATGTTTGTTTGGTATTTTGTGTCCATTCTCTTCATCTTGCTAGCTTCTTAAGCTCTTTCTTGATTTGTGTTGGTTCTGATCTTGTACATTGAGTCCATGTTTGTGCATCTTTTCTTTGCATCTTTCTTAAGTTTGCATTTGTTTTCCATGTGATTCATGTTGCATCATGTTAGCTTGTATGCTTCATCTCTCATTCTTTTGTCTTGCATTTGCATTGAGTACTTGTACATATCATTTCACTTCTGTTTGTATGATGTTAACATGTCATTTTTGTTCACCTTGCTTCATTTGTATGCTTATGATACTAACCTTGCAGGGGCTATGGTAAGTGTGAGGTGTGGAAGTTGAGTTCCACATCTCCAACTCTCATCTTTTCTTCTCATTTATTATTTGAACTAACCTTTTGCTTGTTGGGCCTAGGCCTTACTCATATCATCTCTTCTTCTTCTTCTTTTCTTCTTCTTCCTTCTTCATTAGGATAGAAAACCACACTAACCTTAGGACATCCATGCATGACAACACTTAGGATTCTTTAGTCCCCCTTTAGAATTTTGCCTTTGTGATCCTTTTGGTTCTTCTTCTCTTCTCATCTCATAACCATAAAAAACATCTTAATAAGTTTGAATTAATACCTTGCTCAATAGCCTTATCCCATGAGGTGTGCTTGTAGTCTTCCCATCTTGGGATAGTACAAGTTTACCTTGTGATGCACAAGTCTGATCAAGGTATCTTCTTCACAAAGAAAAGCATAAAAAACACTTCTTCATCTGTAAATACCAAAAACACTTAATAAGTTAACAAGTTAGTGAGCTTAGGCCCTAATCTTTGGGTTCAAGTTTTGGGGATCTTCTCCTTACTTGAGTGTGCTTGTTCTATTATTCCATCTTGGAATGTAGTGACAAGTGCACATTCCATGGAAAAGAGCTTGAGTTCACTTCCTTGTGACACACTCAATAAAAGCTTCATAAAAAACACAAACAAACAATAAGCATTTCTCCTTCGGGAATTCTTTTCTCATCTCCTTCGCTCCGTATGCGAACTCGCTCCTATTTGTCATTTTGCAAGACGGTAACGCGCTCGTCGTCCGAGCCTGCAACACCTGAGCATTGACATAGGCAGTTCAAGCCTTCATTCACAAGCAATTTCCTTGTTACCCCTAGTTAGCGGAACTACGGCATCTCTGATCCTCATTATCCTGATGAGGTACGTAGGCAACGGGGTAAGGCCCGTTCGAGCACAATCTTTCTTTTCCCTACATTTTTCTCTTTGTGTTTTCATTTAGTTCTTTTCTCATTTCTATTTTCCAGTTCATTTCTTTTCTTTTAGCAGCAGCTTTCATACCCTCACCCTTTGAAACAGTTTTCTTTTGCAAGCGTGGATCCCGTCGGGTACGGCGGACGATCTGGGTGCTAATACCTTCCCAGGTCGTAACCGACTCCTGAACTCAGTATCTTTGGTTCGCAGGACCTGTGTCCTTCCTCTTCTTTCTTCTGGTTTGTGCAGCATAACCATTCCCGTTCTTTCGGGATAAAAATGCTTGGCTGGCGACTCTATTCTTTTCCGCGCCACTTTCGCGTTTGTACCAGCATGGAAATCCGAGGAGCGACAGCTGGCGACTCTGTTGGGGATCGAACCCAGAGTCTCTGGTTCCCCTGTGAGTCTCTCCTAGCGCTTGTGTGTTTCTATTTCATTGGGTGATGTTTGTTTGCTGTTGCTTGTTGTATTTTATTGTTGTTTATTTACAGCTTTATTTACAGCTTTATTTACGGTTTTCAGTATTTATTTTCTGCATCATGTATATATACTGGACTGTCTGGACTGGTTTTCTGTTTGGCGGGATGGGTGTTACTGTGTCTGAGAGATGAGCTCATTACCACGACTCGAGTGCACCTTAGGACTTAGAGTGGTTCCACTTTGGCCTCATGAGATCTTGTCATGGGGGTAATAGTGAGTTCCACGCCCGGATTTGCGATTGTCTTGGAAATGTCTTGATTTGGGGATCTTCCTCTCTCATTTCATAACCTTGACAGTTATGTGCAGCTGGGGACCGATCATTGAGAACCATGTGGAAACATCCCTCTTTAGTGATGACTGTGGCAGACCACATTGTGTGGCAAACCCATTCGCATCCGAGGGCCCACTTGGGACTTACATAGGATGACCTTGTGTCCTGGGCTCAGCTGAGGCCTCCCTGCGTAGTATATAATGCCAAACCAATTCCCTGATTTGGTCATGAATCATTTCTCGGAGATGGTGACAGTATTATTTCTATTCGGCTTTGAGAGTCCGTGATGTCTGACCCGGAGCCTACCAGTGAGATTGGGAGGGGTTTACAGGTGTGCAGGTACCTTTGGCCTCTACATACACTCTTTATCAGTGGTCTTTATCATGATATTTGGTCCTATGGTTCTATGGTTCTGGAGTTCTGGTTTTCTGGAGTTCTGGTTTTCTTGGTTCTGATATTCTTGATACTGTGATTCTGATATCTCCTATCAGAGAGTTGTGATTCAGAGGACTTGTGGTTTGTCAGTGATCATAGGGTCCTTGTGTTCAGTGATCCAGTTCAGATGGTCCCAGTTGATCATATGCCTGCATTGCATTGCATTTGCATCATTCTTGCATTAACTGTTTATGTTTCCCATTTTTCAGGTCATTGTTCTTAATCAGCTCCCAGTTCTGGTAAATCTTATATCCATGGCAGAAATCAGAAGAGTTCCAAGGAAAAAGAATGTGCACTATACTTTTCTTCAGCCTGAAGTTAGAAGTGTTCAGAAGTTAGCAGGTCTGATGAATGACCAAGTCTTGGGCAATTTCAGGAAAAGATATGGCCAGATACTGAAGTTTGTGGACAAGCCCACTGCAGACCAAAAGGACAGTTTGCATACCTTGTTGCAGTTTTATGATCCTCTGCTACGTTGCTTTGTTTTTCCAGGTTACATCTTAGCTCCTACATTGGAAGAGATCTCCAGCATGTTGAATCTTCCATTCAGAGAGACACTGCCATTCTATGGGTCAGAGGTTGTGCTTAAAGATGAAGACATAGCCAAAGTTTGTCGTCTGCCAGCTGCTACAGTCAAGAGAGCTCTGAAAGAGAGTGAAGGCAAAGGACTCCCTTGGAGTGTGCTCATCCCAGAGGCAGAGAGATATGTTGCAGAAGCTAATTAGAATGACTTTGGTGCTTTGCTTGCATTGATGGTGTATGGGTCCAGCTTGTTCCCTGGAGAGAAGGAATTTGTCAGCTTGGAGGTGATCTCTATCTTTGCAAAAGGCAATCCAGTGCCTACTCTTCTGGGTGACTTCTACTACAGTGTTCATTACAGAAATGAGAAAGGTAGGGGTGGACCAGTAGTCTGTTGTGCTTCTTTGTTTGCTGAGTGGTTTGCCAGACAGTTGCCAATATCAGGTGCCTTCAAGGAAATGAGGGATGAATGGAGGTGGTCAAGAAGATTGATGGGGTTAACTGCTGAAGATATTGCCTGGGGATATGACAGATATCTGCTAGGTAAAGAATTGCTGGTCAGTTGCGGAAGATCTGCTAGAGTGCCTTTGCTGGGAAGGAAAGGTGTCATCAGTTATTATCCAACACTAGCCAGGAAGCAGTTTGGCTACCCTTTGAGAGATCCTCCACAGATAGAAGAGCTTGCTGATTCTTTGTACTTTTCTGTGGAGGGAAACAAGGAGTTAGTATTGCAAGCATTCCAAGCCTGGGCTCATAGGATAAGGAAGGGTAAGAAAGACTTCGGCAGAATTGATCCCAAGACGTATCCATCATTTGCTGCCTGGTTGCAAAGACATGTAGAAGCAGTTCTCATGCCTTTCTCAGTAGAAGCTCCACTTTATCCCAGAGAAGTTCCAAGCCAGAGTAGTACTGTCTCCCTTGAAGAGTACAAGAAATTGGAAGCTCAGCTACATGAAGTTAGAGTGGAGAATGCTGAAATGGTAAGCCTGTACCATCTTGCCAACAGAGCCAAGAATGAAGCAGAAAGTAAGTTGCAGAAGCTCCAAGCCTCCTTAGAAGCCAAAGAGAAGGACTTTGCTGGAAGGGAAGCTCACTTCCACGGGTTGGGTCTGATGGAAGCCAAAAGAGAAGTTGAACGCAAAAAGACTTTGAAGACTCTCAAGGAAGCTCGACAATCCATTGTTTGGTTGCAAGGCCAAAGGGAGGAAGAGCAGAAGAAGTTCAGAGAGAAAGAAGAGTTCTTTGAAGTGCAAATGGCCTTCAAGAAGGAAGAGGTGGAGCAAGTCCACACCATTCGGAGGGAAAAGATTCAACAGCTAGCACAAAGCCAGTTAGCCTTGGAGGAAGCAAGGAAAGAGATTGAAGAGCTCAAGCTGAGAGCGGGTGTCAAGAAGAGCAGAGCAGAGGTGGCAGAGCCTGGGTTCTTAGCTTAGGTTATTTTTCAGACTACCTACAAACTTGTTGTAGGAGTCTTGCTTTATTTTCTTGTCTTTTATTCATGTAATGGCTTGTAACCCTTCGGGGAATATTTCTGTTTGTGCTCTGACTTTTAGCCGACAGTGGTTTGTCCATGATACAGTGTTAATGTGCAAATTATCATTTTTGAATGTGCAAGACTCGTTTGTCTGATACTGCTAATGTCTGAATACTCATCAAATAGAAAGTTTGAAAGCTAATACTCAGAGTGACTGTCTGGAGTAGATGCCAGAACTGGGGCATGTAAATGCTTAAAACTTGGGAACATGAGCAGTTACATTGCATTGCATATAACCTATTTGTTTGTTTTGCAAGTAATGCTACAGTTTCTAACGTCTCTTGTGTTTCATGCACTATAGCTCCCAGAAAAGTTCGAGAACAACCAGTCGCACACAGATATCCAACAAAGGTTAACAGAGAGAGAATTATGGACCAGATGCAAGCTGACTTAGCTGATTTGAGGCTAAGGATGGACAACTTTATGACTCTGATGGCATGCATGGGTCAGAATCAAAAGCGTCTGCGGGAGATGATAGAAAATGGTCAAGCCAGGAACAACACCACTGCTGATGGTAATCGTAACGGTGCGGGCGCACGTCAAGTGGAAATCCCTGTAACACAGCCAGGAGTGACTATAATCAATGATGGGCTGAATAATGTTCAAATGGATAATTAGGACGAACAATTCACTATGCTGGACGAAGCTGAAGGTCAAGGGGCTGAGATGAACAAGAGGCTTGAGGAAATGGCAGAACAAATCAAGGTTATTCAATCCCATAGCTCTTTGGGATTTGACATTACGGATTTGGGCTTGGTTCCAGGGGTTAGAATCCTTACAAGTTCAAGGTACCAACTTTTGAGAAATACAATGGCACTGCATGCCCGAAGACCCATCTTCAATCCTTTGTGGGGAGGATTGCTGCTCACACTGATGATGAAAAACTCTGGATGTACTATTTCCAAGACAACTTGGTTGGAGCCTCTCTAGAATGGTATATGAAGCTTAGCAGAGTCAACATAAAGAGTTGGAAAGACCTAGAAGAAGCTTTTATGAGACAATATCAATATAATTTGGACATGGCTCCAAATCGCACTCAATTGCAACACATGTCTCAGAATGCTAAGAAGGGATTCAAAGAATATGCTTAGAGGTGGCGTCAGCTCGATGCCAGAGTGCAACCACCCCTGCTTGAAAATGAGATGGCTGACATGTTTATGGGGACTTTGCAGGGTGTGTTTCTTGAAAGATTGGCGTCGAATTCTGCCACCAAATTCAATGACATTGTAATTGCCGGAGAGAGGGTTGAGACCTTGTTGAAAATGGGAAAGATCCAAGATACAAGTGCTAGCAACTCGAATGGAGCAAGAAAAGCTTTCAGTGGACCTCCAAGGAGAAGGGAGGGTGAGACTGTGTTCGGCAGAGGACGGGGCCGAGGTTATAGAAGACCATATGAGCATGTGGCAGCAGTCACAATTCCTTCTAGTCCTGTGCAGCAGGTACAACCTCAACAACAACCACCCCGTAACACCTATCAACAGAGACCTTATCAGCCAAGGCAAACTCGCCTGGCTAATAGGGTGATTGAGGCCATCCCCATGACTTATGCTGCTTTGCTACCAAGACTGCTGGACTTGAATCTGATTTAACTGAGAACTTTGGCACCACCCCCTCCTGGAGAGCTTCTAGTGGGGTACGATGTCAATGCAAGATGCGTTTTCCACTCAGGAGCACCCGGGCACTCAACCGAGAAGTGCAGGGCGCTGCAGCACAAAGTTCAAGACCTGATAGACTCCAAAGCGATTAACTTCGCACCACCACCAAATGTTAATTCAAATCCTATTCTGAATCACGGAGGGGCTAGAATACATGCTATTGAGAATGGTGAGAAGTTAAGTCTGATGCTGAGTATTGAAGAAGTGAAGACTCCTTTGAGGGTAGTAAATGAGAGATTGTTGAATGGTCAAGTGTTTCCAGGATGCAGTGCTGATTGTGAAGAATGTCTGAGTGCAGAGAATGGGTGTGAGAATATGAAGATGGGATTGCAGAGTTTGATTGATGAAGGATCTTTGCAGTTTAACAGAGTTGGTGATGAAGTTGATGATGTGTCCACCATAACCATTTTCTATGATGAAGTAGAGATGTCTTCCAGAAGAGAGCCTGTGACCATTTATGCTCCTGAGATTAGTCATGTGACTATTACCGTGCCTGGGCCTGTTCCTTACACAGACGATAAAGCCATTCCATGGCATTACGGCTCAGACGTGTATGTGAATGGACAGGAGATTGAGAGCATGTATGTTGTTGTTGACCCGACTGTAGATAACGTCAGAGGAGTTAGAGGTTTCACAAGAAGTGGTCGTTTATTTGCTCCCCCTGTGCTGAGAGGGGATCCTGAGGCTGAGGCTTCATCAAAAGCCAAAGGAAAGCAAGCTGTGACTGATGAATCAACAACTCCTGTTGCTGGGCAGGGTACATTTGAAAAAGAGGTCGAGGAATTCATGCACATAATCAAAAAGAGTGACTATAAGGTGGTCGAGCAGTTGAACCAGACACCTTCCAAGATATCCATTCTATCACTGCTAATGTGTTCTCCTGCACACCGAGAGGCCTTGTTGAAAGTGTTGCAAATGGCCTATGTTCCTCAAGAAATCATCGTCAATCAACTTGAGGCTGTGGTAGGCAGCGTGAATGCGAGCCATGGGCTGGGCTTCACAGACCGAGACCTGACGTCAGAGGGCCGAAACCACAACAAAGCACTACATATCACTATGGAGTGCAAGGGTGTTGTATTGTCACATGTTCTTGTAGACACATGCTCTTCCCTTAATGTGCTTTCGAAGAAGGCGTTAATGAAGCTCAATGTTGATGGTATAGTCCTGAGACCAAGTGATTTGATTGTCAAAGCTTTTGATGGGTCTAGAAGATCAGTTTTTGGAGAAGTTGAGTTGCCGGTGAAAATAGGTTCTCAAGTTTTCAAAAGTATCTTCTATGTTATGGACATTCAGCCCGCATACAGCTGCTTGTTGGGACGCCCGTGGATTCATGCTGCCGGTGTTGTGACTTCCACCCTGCATCAGAAGCTCAAATATGTGGTTGATGGCCAGGTAATCACGGTATGCAGAGAGGAAGACATCTTTGTAAGCCACTTGTCAACGTTCAAGTATGTAGAGATGGATGGAGAGATCCATGAGACTTTATGTCAAGCCTTCGAGGCAGTCAACATCGGCATCTTGACTCCTGTGGAGAAGAGAGGTGAGAAAGAAGGTACCTCCATCCATTCCTACAAGCAGGCAAAGGAGGTTGATCAGTCAGGAAGTGCCCAAGGCTGGGGCAAATTGCTGGAGCTAGAAAAGAAAGACGACAAGTTTGGCTTGGGGTATCAGCCTGGTGGATCTATTCCAAGTGGTAAGGCTATCACCTTTACAAGTGCTGGGATGCTCGACCGCAACCAGATATGTGCAACTACTGAAGAGGGAGACAGTGATGGTGATTGGGACAACTGGATACATCCATGTGCGCCCGGAGAGGAGCTAAGGAACTGGACTGCAGAAGACATTGTTCAAGTTACCTGGCACTAAGAGTAATTCATTTTGTTTCCTTTTATTATCATACTGCATTGTCAAATCCAGCATTCTGCCCAAGATGCTAGGATCCATTGTATTGGGCCACCATGTTTTGTATGCATCTTATTTTACCACGAAATAAAGGACATTTTCAGACAAATTGCGTTCTCTTTCTTTGTTTTTAAAACTTTTCGCAAAAATATAAAAATGGCAATGTGTTTTTCCTTTTTGTTTTTGTGTTAGCGTCTCTTTTTCAAATAAGCAGATTCTGAATAAGCACATCATTTGTGCAGTGTTGATCATTCGGATTCCATTGATAACATTCCTGCTATGACTACGCATGAATTTGACAATCCTGTCTACCAAGCTGATGAAGGGGTTGAGGAAGACTGTGAACTCCCTGAAGAATTGGTCAGATTGTTGAAACAAGAGGAACGGGTTATTCAGCCTCATCAGGAGGAAATTGAGAACATCAACATTGGCGATGAAGATGTGAAGAAAGAGATCAAGATTGGGGCCAGTCTGCAGGACAATGTCAAGAAAGAGCTGATCAGTATCCTGAGAGAGTATGTGGATATCTTTGCTTGGTCATATCAAGATATGCCAGGGTTGGATACCTACATCGTTGTACATAAGCTAACTTTGAGAGAGGATTGTCCTCCTGTGAAACAGAATTTGAGAAGAACTCGTCCTGACATGGCGATGAAGATTAAAGAGGAGGTTTAGAAGCAATGGGATGCCGGTTTCCTTGTTGTAACTAGTTACCCACCTTGGGTAGCTAACATCGTACTTGTACCAGAGAAGGACGGCAAGGTCCAGATGTGCGTTGACTACCGGGATTTGAATAGAGCAAACCCAAAAGATGACTTTCCGTTGCCTCACATTGACATGTTGGTAGACAACACTACTCAATTCTCGGTATTTTCCTTCATGGATGGCTTCTCCAGATATAATCAGATTAAGATGGCGCCTGAAGACATGGAGAAGACAATGTTCATTACCCCATGGGGTACATTCTACTATAAAGTCATGCCTTTTGGTTTGAAGAACGTCGGGGCAACTTATCAGCGGGCGATGGTTACATTGTTCCATGACATGATACACAAGGAGATTGAGTGTTATGTGGACGATATGATTGCTAAGTCCCGAGACGAAGAAGAGCATCTGGTCAACTTGAAGAAGTTATTTGATAGACTGATCAAATACAAGCTGAGGTTGAATCCAAACAAGTGCACTTTCGGAGTGCGTTCCGGGAAACTGCTGGGTTTCATTGTTAGTCAGAGAGGAATTGAGGTAGATCCTGCAAAAGTAAAAGTTATTCAAGATATGCCTGCACCGAAGACAGAAAAAGAAGTGTGCGGGTTTTTAGGGAGGTTGAACTACATTTCTCGGTTCGTATCTCATCTAACTGCCACGTGCGAACCAATATTCAAATTGCTAAGAAAAGAGAAAACGGTCAGGTGGAACGATGACTGCCAAAGAGCTTTCGACAAGATAAAAGAATATTTATAGGAGCCTCCAATTCTAATGCCTCCAGTGGAAGGAAGACCGTTAATCATGTACTTGACTGTGCTAGAAGGGTCAATGGGGTGTGTGCTAGGCCAACATGACGAGTCCGGTCGAAAAGAGCACGCTATTTATTACCTTAGCAAAAAGTTTACCGACTGTAAATCCCGTTACTCATTGCTCGAGAAAACTTGCTGCGCTTTGGTATGGGCTGCTCGCCGACTGAGACAGTACATGTTGACTCATACCACACTGCTCATTTCCAAAATGGATCCTGTCAAGTACATCTTTGAGAAACCAACGTTGACCGGAAGGGTTGCTAGGTGGCAGATGATTTTAACTGAATATGACATCCATTATACTTCTCAGAAAGCCATCAAGGGAAGTGTATTGTCGGATTACCTTACACAGCAACCTCTTGAAGATGATTATCAGCCAATGAATTTTGATTTCCCTGATGAGGACATCATGTACCTCAAAGCAAATGATTGCGAGGAACCACTTCCAGAGGAGGGGCCAGACCCTGAATCCAAATGGAAGTTGATGTTTGATGGGGCAGTCAATATCAATGGACGTGGAGTTGATGTTGTTCTTATCACTCCCGAAGGTGTTCACTTTCCCTTCGCTGCCAGAATTACTTTTGGTTGCACCAACAATGAAGCGGAATACGAGGCATGCATAATGGGAATAGAGGAGGCTATTAATCTTCGGATTAAGAACCTCGATATATTCGGAGATTCAGCCCTCATCATTAATCAAGTTACCGGAAAGTGGTATACGCATCAAGAGCATCTAATTCCTTACAGGGATTATGCTAGAAAACTGTTGACGTTCTTCACGACAGTTAAGCTTCAGTACATACCACGTGATGAAAATCAGTTTGCCGACGCATTGGCCACTCTTTCTTCGTCTATCAAAGTCATGTGTTGGAATTACGTGCCCAGAATTGACATTTCCAGGCTTGACGCTCCAGCTCATGCCTTCTCTGTAGACGCCGTGTCTGACGAGAAACCTTGGTATTTTGATATCAAGTTATTCCTGGAAAAGCAAGAATACCCAGCTGGGGCATCTTCCAATGACAAGAAGACCTTGAGGCGACTTGCTTCTAGCTTCTTCTTGAACACTGATGGGGTTTTGTACAAGAGAAACTTCGACATGGTCTTGCTCAGATGCATGGATAGACACAAAGCAAGCCTGTTAATGCAGGAAGCCCGCGAGGGATCTTTCGGTACCCATGCAGGAAGGCATGCTATGGCAAAGAAATTGCTGAGATCAGGGTATTACTGGATGACAATGGATGCAGACTGTTGTTCATTCGCTCGTAAGTGCCACAAGTGCCAAATTTATGCAGATAAAGTGCATGGTCCTCCAAGCCCGCTCAACGTCATGTCATCTCCTTGGCCCTTTTCTATGTAGGGCATTGACATGATCGGGAAGATAGAGCCTACTGCTTCAAATGGTCATCGCTTCATCTTGGTCGCGATTGATCACTTCACCAAATGGGTGGAAGCAGCATCTTATGCCAACGTCACTCGTCAAGTGGTGGCAAGATTTCTGAAAAGGGATATCATATGCAGATACGGAGTGCCCGAAAGGATCATTACTGACAATGGTTCTAATCTCAACAACAAGATGATGGCAGAGTTGTGTCGGGACTTCAAGATTCAGCATCACAATTCTTCTCCTTACCGACCAAAGATGAATGGTGCGGTAGAGGCAGCAAACAAGAATATCAAGAAGATTGTGCAAAAAATGGTTGTCACTTACAAAGATTGGCGTGAGATGTTACCGTTTGCGCTGCATGGATATCGTACGTCAGTCAGGACGTCAACAGGGGCAACTCCCTTCTCTCTGGTGTATGGCATGGAAGCAATCCTGCCTGTTGAAGTAGAGATTCCTTCATTGTGTGTGATGATGGACGTGAAGCTTGATGAGGCTGAATGGGTGTGGGCTCGTTATAATCAGCTATGTCTAATTGAGGAAAAGAGATTAGCGGCTATTTGTCATGGTCAGCTTTATCAGAGGAGAATGAAGCGTGCATTCGACCAACGAGTACGTACTCGAGAGTATCAAGTGGGAGAGCTTGTGTTGAAGAGGATCATTCCTCCAGGTTCAGGTCACAGGGGCAAGTGGACCCCAAACTACGAAGGACCATTCATAGTGAAGAAAGTCTTCTCAGGAGGAGCACTGATGCTCACCACTATGGATGGAGATGACTTCCAGTCCCCTGTTAACTCGGATGCAGTTAAAAAATACTTCGCATAAAGAGACCCGCTGGACACAAAAACATAATTAAACTCCAGGCAAAAAAGGGGCATCCCGGCGAGTTAAAAACAGAATAAAAAGCTCGGGCAAAGGTTAGGGGAAAAAAGTGTATACCCGCTGAGTTAAAAAGCCACATTGGACAGCTCAGGCAAAAGAGGGTATCCCGGTGGATTGAAAACCCGAAAGGGTGATCCACGCAAAACAAGGGAATAAGCGAACAACTGCGATCCGAGTAATCTGAACCACGTCATCGTTTCGTACAACCTGACAATATCATAAGGATAGGAAACAGTCCCCTCATCCTCTCAGAAAGCAAAGCGGAATGGAGAATCTCAAAGACATGCCGGTCATAGCAGAAATGGAACTCATTGGGATGTCGTGCCCATTGCCATTAGGATAGTTTCTTTTCTCAATTTTATGGTAGCTACCTCTTTCCGGGTGGTTGCTTCCTGATGTAATCTTTGCCTATTCAGAGGTCTTTCAATAAAAAGAATATTCAGTCAAAAAGTGTCGCTCCCGGGATTTTCATCCTAGTACAAACACGAAAGTGGCGCGGAAAAAGAATAGAGTCGCCAGCCAGACATTTTTATCCCGAAAGAATGGGAAAGGTAATGTTGCACAAACCTGAGGAAGAAGGAAAAGGACGAGGCCTTATGAACCAAAGATCTGGATACGGAAGTCGGTTACGAATTGAGAAGGTATTAGCACCCCAATCCGTCCGCCGTACCCGACGGGATCCACGCTTATAAGTCTGTTTTCAAAGGGTGAAAAATAATATGCTGTTCGAATGAAAGAATAGCTATCTGGAATAAAATGGAAATGAAAAAAGAAATGAAATTGGAAAATGGGAATAAAGGGAAAAATGTAGGGAAAATAAAGATTGTGCTCGAATGGGCCCTACCCCACTGCCTACGTACCTCATCGAGATAAATGAGGATCAGAGACGCCGTAGTTCGTCTAACTAAGGCTTACACTAGTTTGTGATTTTTAGGATGACGTTGCCATAGCTCTAGCTCAGGTGTTACCGGCTCTGACTCGAGGGTGTTTACCGTATCGCTGTTTGAACTGTCGAGACAAGTCATGTTCGTCCGCAAAGAGTATGAGATGAGATGAAAAGACGTGACTTCTTGGTTTGTTGTCTTTTATAAGAAATGTTTTGAATTTGTGTTTATTGAATGTACAACACTAAAGACTATGACACAGGAGCGAATACTTTCCAAGATCGCCCCCAATGGAACGTTTGTAAAGCATCCTAGAAGAGTGAAGGAGACCTCCACTAATCATTTCCCGTATAGCTTAAGGCTCGTGGCGCATTGTACACCTTTTCCTTTATTAAGTGTTTTTGATTTTCTTTTAAGATGAGAAGTGAGACTCAAGTTGTAAAAGGAAAAATTCTAAGGGAAACTAGACTTACCCTAAGTTAGTTGAATTCATGGATAACCTATGGTTAGTGAGGTTTGAGATTTAATCTACCTAAGAGATATTAAACTAGAAATGAGAATACAAGAGTTAATATTTGAACAATAGGGTCCTCCTAAGTCATGGTGGGTAAACACGGTATGAAATGTAAATGGGATGAAACAATGGATCGGGTGGGTCGGTTGCGTGGTGCTAAGACGCACGACTTATGGTGTGAAACATACAAGGTTTGCCTTTGGTTGAATGGAGTGGCACGATGGTAATCGAGGAACCCTAAAATAATATGAACTTTATTTATTTATTTGAAAATATACTCGACGTTGGATCGAATACTTTATTTGTTTTTGAAATTTTGGTTTTCTATCGATTCGTTTTTATCTTTTCTAATCCTAATTAAGGAAATTATACAAGCATACAAGTTCTAAGCTATTACATCACAAAGCACACAAACATAATTGAGGCATAAAAAATGTCCAAGTCCATAAGCCAAACCTTGCAAAATACCTTGCACAAAAAACAAATAGTTAGTGAATGATATGAACCATGAATATGCATAATATGATGGAATGAATTAAAATGACAAAAAATATTAAAAGTCATGAAAAAAATATGAAATTAAATTCCTAAGGTCTTAAACCTGCTTATAACACTATTCTAAAAAATCTCTTAGAAATTATAATCCTAACTATGTCAAATGGTCACTTAATTCTATCAAAAGCTCCATCACAAATTTACACAAATTGCACTACCAAAACAGTAGAAAAAATGTCCTAAAAAATACACAAAAAATAATCTAGGTACTTATATTTGTCCTTTAATCATAGCAAAAAGAATGGGCAAAAAATGTTACATGAAGTGGTAGAAATAAATTGCACAAATTTATGTGTTTATGAAGGAAATCAATATGGATCAATTAAACTAAAAAAAACGAAATTAAATCGAAAAAAGGTAAAAATCAGAAAATAAAAATTGGGAATGTTTCTAAAATGTCTTAATATTCTAATATAATTTTTTAGAGAATTTTAGTATGTGTTTTACCATTTATTTGTGAATTAAATTAAAAATGCATTAAAATAGAAAAATAAAAAGAAAGGAGAATAGGAGGGGGTAACAATAGAAATGTTTCTAAGTTATAATGAAATTGGGCCCAGAATGGGGGTACCAGTAGTGAAACCTTAGGCCCTCCAGCGCTGAAGCAAGACTGGGGTGCATGGGAAGCATTTTTTTGGTTGAAAACAGAATGGGCCGAAAACGGGGGTGGGGATAGCGAACTTCCTAGGCCCACTGCGCAGGAACTTATCTTCTCAACTTTGGCATTAACAATGGGATTAATTATATATTAATGAACTTAATGCTTTTTTATTATTCTTAATTGTTTTTTTTAATTACCTGGTTTCCTTTTAATCTCCTCATCAATTACCTTAATGAAAAATAAATAAAACCAGATTAAAGCTTATAATGAAAACGTATGACCATCACATTCAAAACCCTAGGTTCTCCCTTCTCTCTTGCTCTCCTCCGCCGCCACCATTCCCGTCTTCCTCCTCTTCACTCACCGTCGCAACCTTCTCTCTCACTCTCACTCTCGTTCTCACCCTCATTAGCTTCCTCTTCTTTAACAACAAAACCCTAGCTTACACACCGGCGGCGGCGCCCCTCTCCGACGAATCCTTCCAAACCTAAACACCAAACGTCAACTCCGGTCAGCTTCCTCTCTTTCAAATCCTCCATTCTCCCTTCTCATCTCAAGATTCATCCCCTTTATGACCCTAACGCCACCGGCGGCGTCTCTTCACCCCTATTCTCCAACCTCTCCACAAAATCTTTAACTAAAATGAACCTTTGGTTACGAATCCGCCGCTAGTTTCCTCAACCTCCAACTCAAAATAGCAAGATTGTAACAGAATGAGGAACCCCAACAAGAATTAAAATGCGTTCACATACTAAAAAAAAACGACCATGAACTCCATGCCGTAATTACTCTGAGGGTTCGTTTTTGGTACCTGATAATTGGTGAGGATGCGTGCGACTCCAACGGAGGTTGTGGTTGGCGAGATCAGTGAGGACACAGCGACGAAGTCGTTGATGGCACGATGAAAAAATGCTGCGAATTTTCGTACAGGTACACGCGGTTCCACCCCTTCTTTCTCTATATTTGATTCTGAGTTGTAGTCTACAGATGCTCAGATATGTGAATCTTACAGGTGATGCTGCTGATGATCTGTTGATGAAATTGTTGCCTGAAGGTGTATTGTGGATTCTTCGGATTGCTCTCAGGTTCTTGTTGTTACATTGATGGAAGATCTGGATCACTCACAATGCGAGAAACGATATGGCTTCAAGGTATGCTTCACATCGTTGTTGCGGCCTTTGTTACGTAACCTTGCATCATGACCACCTGTGAAGTTGACGAAGTTCTTGAATCTCCTTTGTTTATATCCTTGTCAAATTCGTAGATTTGATGAACTTAATTGCCTAATTGGATTCACAGCTTATTCTTGATCTTGCAGGACATGATTACGAAGCTGGAAGAAAGTTCGGATAGGATGAAGATTTTTGCTATGATCCCCTTTTAGAGCTGCAACTAATATGAATTTCAGAAGAATTTGGAGGGTTGGAGAAAACAATGAAATGATGGAAGTGGTTAAAAAACTCGAAGAAGCTGAAACTGGAAGATGGCAATCAAAGCGAGTCGGTTATGGTGAGATTGGTGATGCGGAGGTTGAAGAATGGTGGTGAATAAAGAAAACGAATTTTCTTTATTGAATTTTGGGAGAAGGGGTTGAAGAAAATGAGAGATTGGAGAGAATGTGATGAAGAGATGTGAAGATGGAGAAGAATCAGTGAAGGGATTCGGGGGAAGGTGAAGAAGAATAGGTGTTCCGGAAAAAAAACTGATGAAAAGTGGTGCTCCTGATTTATAGCATTCACTCTTCCGGATCCTTCTGGAGTTTTTCAGGTAGAAGTTTGTTATTCTCTGTTATGGTTTTCACTTCTAGCTTTTTCTGTTATGAAAATTCAGTTAGGAATGGTTACAATTCTGTTATGATAGTTATGAAATTCTGTTGCTAGCAGGTTATAAATCCCAGTGAAAACTGATCTCCTTTCTCCTTCTTTCGCAATATACAGGTTTTGTGAGTGGTGTTTGAAGGTGACATTGCGGATTTCCTGAGTTGGATTTGTGAAATTTGAAGGCTGATGAAGCTGCGAAGAGACTGAAGATGTAATAGGGTCCTGAGTTTTTTTCATAGAATAAGTCATCAGTTTTTTTTTGCTGATAAATCCCTTGTTATGTTATCAAGTAGTAACAGAACCTTCATAAAGCTATGACTGATTTTTTCTCTTGATCTTCTTTCTGCGAAATGATATATGAACTGCCATGTCAGTTTTTAAATTCTCCCTTTTTCTGTTTTTTTAATATTTATGGACTCCTTGTGTATTATCTGTCATATTCAAAATTTTGCCATTGACTTGTAAAGAGTTTAACCCGAATTACCCACCTTTCTGTTATAATTCTTCTCTACTGATGTGAACCTGGTATGTTATGGTTTGTTGTATAACCCCATTCTGAAACTTTTAAGCCATTTTGTGCTTTTTAAGTACCTGAGGGTCATACTGATGGCTTTGTGTATGCTGTATCATGTGAAAGAAAAACTTCTAAAACTTGGACCTCACTTTAGGTAAAAATTAAAATGTCAAATAAACATACAGTGAAATGTGGTTGAGAATGATTTGAACATTGAATTTGGTCTTTAAGAATTGGTATTAAAGAGTTTAGACATTTTGGGAAATGGATGTGTTAATGAAAGAATGGTATATCAATTTAAATTCTAAGCACAATGGATATGGACATGAACTTGCTAGATAGTAAAATTGGATTAATTGGATGAAATTGCTACTTGAAATTGAATGATGTAGCATGGGTTCATGATAAAAATTATTTGGGCCTTGAATTGGATATAATCTTAGGGGAAAATGGTGGTTGATTTAAAATGTGGGGCCAAAAGGCTTGAGATGATAAGAATTGACATAATCGTAGCCCAATGCAAGAATTATCATCCTTCGGTGGAACCTAGGCCTTCTGAGCCATACAGAGAAACAAACCTTGATTCAAACCTTGATGAGTCTTGGAGAAAAATGACCTTGGTAGCTCGAGGAAGAAGAAATATACCGTGAACATATTTCACAACCCTAATCCCACATTTCACAATAAATAGTCTACATCAGAAGAATCCTTACAAACCACTTAATTAGGGGAATAAATCACACTCAAAATGCATGATTGTGAAGTGAAAAACCAGTTACGGTCATAAATGAGAGGGCAAATTTTGGGGTGTTACAAAAAGTTGTGTGTGTTTATTTTTGTTTGCAAAATGTCCTGAATTTTTGGCAAAAATAGCATTGCATTTAAAACATGTTGATAATTTGAAAGAAAATGACATGCAGGGAAACTGTAAACCCTCTTTGAGTGTCGGGTGACGATGGATGAACAAATCATACCATGCAAGTCCCCGGGGCACACGTGTGTTTTCTGTTGTTGCAGGTTGCAGGATGGCGTCACATTCTCCCAAGCAATTTACTCTTCCCCAGCTAAGCCTTGGCAGCAACCCAAGCAGTTTATTATTCCCCCAGTGGAGTATGCCCAGCAGGAAGCTGAGTGTTTGATTTCCCCACAGAGTTAGAACTGTCAGAATTCTATCCCCAGCAAGGGTCACAGCCAGAGCTTAGAATCAGCAAATGCTCTCCCCAGCCAGAGTTTTGGTTGAAGCATCTTTCCCAACCAAGTCTGAAGATGATATGTCCCCACAGAGTTCATATTTGATTTTCACTTCCGTCAGTGGAATATTTCCCAGCAAAGTTGCCATACTTTTGGGTCAATATGATGATACAGTCAGGTATTCATCACCTCAGTCAGAGCTAGGTATCAAAGCCTCTCAACTTGTTCTTTCCCTGCAGAGTTGTAACTCTTGCTGCCAATCAGGAATGGGCTATTGCTCGTCTGCAATTTTCAGCAATTGTTTGTGATCTTGCTTCGTTTGCACCTTTCCGGCACTCGTTTGTGTTCATACTTCATTGCTGCTCGTCTGCAATTTCCAGCACTCGTCTGTGTTAGATATTTGATACCTTATTGACGCTCGCCTGCGTTTTTCAACACTCGTCTGTGTTATCCCTAAGCAGAGTGTTCCCCAGCAGTGACATATTATTACTTTAGTGATGCTCGTCTGCATCTCTCAACACTCGTCTGTGTTATCATTTTGGTATTGCTCGTTTGCTTTCCCCAGCAGTTTGACATGATTACCTTGATTGCTCGTCTGCAGTTTCCAACACTCGTCTGTGTTTAACATATATTCTCTGCTTTTGCTCGTCTGTAATTCTCAGCACTCGTCTGTGTTTGACATGATTACCTTGTTATTGCTCATCTGCATCTTCCCGGCACTCGTCTGTGTTTGATTTCCCAATATTTGCTGCTTACTCGTCTGCATTCCTCCAACATTCGTCTGTATTTGATTTTTAATCTTTGCTGTTGCTCGTCTGCAATTCTCCAACACTCGTCAGTGTTTGATATTTGTTATCTGTTTGAAGCTCGTCTGCTTTGTTTGGATACTCGTCTGTATCATCCCCAACACTCGTCTGTGTTAGCTTGTATCTGTATGTGTGGATTTGTTGATTATCCTGGTATTCTTCTATATTGTTACTCCAAATGCTCGTCTGTATTTGAATTTCTGGTATTTGTCTGTACCAGTTGCTGATACTCGTCTATATCATTGCCTGAAGCACTCGTCTGTGTTTCTTAGATCATCGTTTGATACTCATCTGTATCGTTGACTGTCAACACTCGTCTGTGTTATCTTGATGATCATCCAATACCCGTCTGTATTGAAGAGGTTTAAAGTCCTAACTGTGGGAATTAATGTCAAAATGGTTACCGGTCTTGGCGTAACAGGTAAATCCGAAGGAGGGTCGTCTGTCTCAGGCACATTATTTTTGCTGCACCTGGCGTAATAGGTTTGCCCATAGAAGACTCGTCTGTCTTATTCCATATATCCACGGATAATATATGAAGAAGGTTCGTCTACCTTGCTTATGCATGTCTATCCCACAGACTTTAAATGCATCCCGGTCCTGGCGTAACAGGATTATCCGAAGGAGATTCGTCTGTCTCAAGTTTTGTTCTTGCAGAGTGTTTGAGGACTCGTCTGTCCAGTTCCTGGCGTAACAGGATTGTTCGAAGAAGACTCATCTGTCAAAGTATTCTTATTCCAGATACCAGTTTCAACTTGGAAGAAGCTCGTCGACTTATTCTTCCCTTCAGTCACCAAAGCGTCGTTTGGTTGGGTTTATTTCCCAGTGTTGCATTCTTCGTCAGAGTGCAAATTTCTGGTCTTCTTGGTATTCAACCACAGTTTATCTTGAACGGTCGATAGATCATGCTACCGTCCTTTTCAGATCAACAGTTGTTTGAATAGGGGCAGCTGTAACACCCCAAATTTGCCCTCTTCATTTTAAGCATCATATCACATCATATTCATCATAAACATATCATTTTCTTAGCATCCTAGTATGGAAAGATGAGGCATAACATTCTTCATGACCTAGCATCAAACATATGATCATCTGTGGAGGTTCTTGAGGCATCACAAGCCATGAAAAGGGTCCCATTGGTTTTGTACAAATCTTATGAGGGGTCTACACTCCATTTACAAGTTCAAGTCCATTTGCAAAAGCTCAGAAGATTGCATGATCATCAGAGAAGCCAGGATAAGGCAAAGCTCCTTGTCGCTCCCACCAAATGACACCCAAGGTCAAGATAGGGTACAGACGCGAACGGTCGGCGAAAGGGAAAGAAATGAAAAGAGTCGCCAGCTAGGCATTTTTATCCCGAAGGAAAGGTAATGCTGCATAAACCTAGAAAGATATGGATAAGACGGTTGCGAACCAGAAAAACTGAGAAAGGGGGTTGGTTACAACCTAGGAAGGTATTAGCACCCAGATTGTCCGTCGTACTCGACGGGATCCACGCTTAAAAGATTTGTGTTTAGAGGGGTAGTGTCAGTGCAATCTGTGTATCAAAGCTGGAAAGAATGCAAGTGTAAATTCTAGAAGAAAGTGAAGAGAAATATGTAAAGTGTCGGTGCTGGAACAGGGGTGCAAAGCTCAAGATAATGAGGCTAAAAGAAATAATGCTGGAGGAGGGGGGTGTCACACGGTGGGAGAACTGACTTTAGTTGAATGTTGTGGATAGCAAGATTCGCCACCGACTTTTATTTTATCCAAAGGAAAGGGTATAAAAGAACAGGAAAGACCTTAAAAGATTTTTTGAGTTCGGGGGGTAGGTTATGTAAAGGGAAGGTGTTAGCACCCTTTACATCCATGGTTATCCATGGGCTCTTAGTTACTTAGCTCACTTTAAATTATTTTGAGAAGTGTAGTGTGTGATTAAAAATTTTCTTAAGTACTTTATAATGACCCTTGTACGGATATATATAAAGACTTTGTTTTGAAAATTGTTTAAAATGTAAAGTGTAATGAAGTAATTTGATGAAAAAAGTGAGAAAGTACTTAAAAGGAACCTACCCTAAGTTAAATCTTTATTGTTCTTAAATGTTCTTTCAATGGTAAGACTATCCCTATTATTAAGGAATAGGTAGTCATTACCTTGGATGTATTAAGGGACAAACGTAGGGTCATCGTATGGTCAATGAAGGCAACTTAAAGGATGTCTTTAGCAATTCGTAGGGACTATCATCATTTATTCGAAGGGACAAGATCATTATTCCGTAGGCAACCTCGAAGAGACTTGATCTTTTAAACCGTAGGGACTATGATGATTTATATTCGAAGGGACTTTGCTTAAGACACCCCTATATTCGAGGGACTTGACCATGTTTAAGGCAACTGAGAGGGGTAACTTAGGAAGTGCAAGATGGCGATCAAAGATCGACTTACGTTTGTGAGTGTTTATATTCAGGTATTTATCTTATTTTAATTATCTAAGTTCAATTTAATTACATATAAGTTATACACACCTTAAGGTTACTAACCATATAGTAAAATATTTACAAAGAAAATAAAGACGGAAAAATAGATCTATAAGCTATTACAAGTCTTTGGCAGATACATAATAGTAGGATAAAAATAAATTATAAAGCAAGAATAATAGATATAATAAAATAGTAAATAATTAATAATAATACTAATAAAGTTAAAATAAATTAAAACATTTAATTAAAAAAAAAAATTTAGGTTAGACAAGTTAGATTTTTTAGAAGTTATTAGAATTAGTGAAAAAAAAGTAATTAAGTTTAGAGAAAAACAATTAAAGATTATTGAGAAAAACTTTTAATTATTTACACTATATGATTATTACTATTATAATAAAATACTATTAATATATAAAATATTATTGACAAAATGTTATTGAGAAATTTGTTAGAGAAAAAAATTAATTTAATATGTACAAAATAATAAAAGAGTTAGTATTTACAAAATAAAGATTTATTGTTATAAATAAGTAGTAAAATAAGTTTATAAAAATAATTAACATTTATTTACAAAAAAAAAATATATAAAGATTATAGAAAAATATTAAATAATTAATTTAGTAGGTTTTCACGCCCTACATTACTAAACCACGCAGTTAATATAAGATCAATGGCAGGAATTTGAGTGACAGAAAAATAAAATGGCAGAAAATAAATGGCAGAAAAATAAATGGCAGAAAATAAAATTCTAACTATTACAACGCTTTGGGGCAGTTACATAATAAAGATGGCGAAAAATAAAACTGAAAATATTACAAGTTAAAACTTAAAATATTACAAGGGCGAAGCAATTACAGTGCATGAATAACATAAACATGAGCGAAAATAAGAAATAATAAAGGTTTGTTAAGGTTTGAGAAAATGTTTATGGTTTAGAGGAAATAACACGGTTAAAATTTATGAGAAAGTTTTAAGGTTTACATGAAAAATTAAGGTTTATGAAAATATATAAAAAAAAAAGTTTTGTTGTTAAAAAAAAACTATATTGAATTATTAATTTAATAAAATAAATAATTAATTAACATTATGAATGGATTATGAAGATAAGTAATTAAAAAAAAAGTTAAGAATTTTTTTTAGAAAATAAACAAATAAAATTAATCTAAATATTTAAGGTTAGTTAATTTAAGAAATTAGAGAATTAAAAACAATAGAGGAAATTAGGAGAAATTAGGAAAGAGAAGATAAACTCATGTTTCTTTGTCAAAATGCCCTCAAAATTACCAGTTTTGCCTTCTTGACACTAAGACACGCGCACATGTGAATGTACCTGGAAAATAGTTGTTATATAATAAACTTGTTTCTTTGTCAAAATGCCCTCAAAATTACCAGCTTTGCCTTCTTGACACTAAGACACGCGCGCACATGCGCGCACATGTGAATGTACCTGGAAAATAGTTATTATATAATAAAACAAAACGTATAAAAAAAATGGTTGAGGCAAAATCGTCAAGGCTTAGGAAAAAATCAGGGTAGTTAGTTATGAAAAAAAAAATGTGCAGATCTAAATATATGTGTATGAATAACATAAAAATGATATGAATTAAAAAAAAACAAAGATGTTGCTAACGCAAAATTGCGATCATCGCAACTATATCGGATCAACACAAATGTCACGCATCATACACCCAGATGTGAAAATAGCGTATCGACACGATCCGATCCGAATAATCTATATATATATATATATATATATATATATATATATATATATATATATATATATATATATATATAATAAATATAAACACTCGTATTAAGAACATAATAATAAAAAAGGTGTCACAAAATAAATTTATATATCTATACATGAATAACTTAACCATATAAATAACGAAGTGAGATGTACGCACTTATATAAACCATAACATGGTTTATCACCATAAAAAACATATACACGTTAACACATACATATGTTTGAAACAAGTGACACACATTAATACATATGTTTGAGACATGTGTGTTAGGAAGAACATGATAATAGAACCAATGATAAACAAACAGACACAAAGAATAAAAGGAGGTTTTTTTCTTTAGCAACAACAACAAGTTATATATATATATATAGGAACCAATTAGGGTTAGCATAATGGGCCTAAATATTTATTTTGGAACCCAATAAAATTTTAATATAAATAATTAAATAAAGTTTAATAAAAATAATTAAAATTAAAATAAAAACTAACAAATTTATTTATTTATTCTAGACCCAATAAAATGTAATTTAAAAATAAAAATAGTTAAAATAAAAATAATAACTAATAATCCTATTTATTTATTCTAGACCCTATATAAAAATAAATAAACTCAAAAATTAAAAGTCGAGCGCCAAAGTGCTCGAAAAAATAAAATGAACACATCAAAATAATCAGCGCGAAATAAATGACTCGGAAAAATACAGCGTTTGGTCGGATTTTGAAATAAAAATTATGACAGTTTAAACTGCTCAGACTGATCAACATATGACAAAAAATAGTCGTAAAAATATTTTTAGCATGTCAAATTAAACCACGTGAACCGCAGATTAATGTTACCGACATTTGCAAACTTAAACTTGACATTTTTCCGTTGACTAATTTTAGACACATTTAAAAAGTTAATTCGACCAGTATGTTTGTAAATTCCGAGAAATTATTCCGGCTAATATTAAGACGGAAAAAAATGTTATGCCATAAAGATGATGCAAATGAATGTGAACAAAAAGTCGGTTAGAGTTAAAATAGAGGGCAAATTTTAGGGTGCATCAGTTGCCCCTGTTCAATTTTCTGAAACCTGAGGGGTTAGATTGGTATATGTGCCAGTCATAACCTGGAAGGTTGAAGGGGATTGAACACAAAAGCCCAAAAATTTGCACTCGTCGGTGCGTAAAGTAACACTGATGATTAATTGTATATGCTTGAGTGGGCTTGAAGATGCCACTTGGAAGAACTGGAGATGGGCTTAGAGATGCCATCTAAGGTATCAGGATGTGATGATGTCTTTATGTTGATATTGGATATCAGCACTAGGTCTTCGTATAGGCCGTCTCTGAATCGTTTATGCAACATGATTTGAATTGTTGAATGGACCAGTAGAAATAAATCTTCGTGACGATTATCTCTTCTGGAAGTATCTTGGATTAGGGAATGGATCTTCTTACAAACTGTTTGCCTACTCTCCAAGGTCAAAAGAACGTCAGGATTAGTTCTTCTGAAAATTATCTTGAACCAGGGAATGAATCTTTGTACAGACCGTTTGCCTGCTATTCAAGGGCTAAAAGAACGTCAGGATTAGTTCTTCTAAAAATTATCTTGAACCAGGGAATGGATCTTCTTACAGACCGTTTGCCTGCTATTCAAGGGCCAAAAGAACGTCAGGATTTGTTCTTCTGAAAAATTATCTTGAACCAGGGAATGGATCTTTGTACAGACCATTTGACTGCTATTCAAGGGCCAAAAGAACGTCAGGATTAATTCTTCTGAAAATTATCTTGAACCAGGGAATGGATCTTCTTACAGACCGTTTGCCTGCTATTTAAGGGCCAAAAGAACGTCAGGATTTGTTCTTCTGAAAAATATCTTGAACCAGGGAATGGATCTTTTTACAGACCGTTTGCCTGCTATTCAAGGGCCAAAAGAACGTCAGGATTAGTTCTTCTGAAAAATATCTTGAACCAGGGAATGGATCTTTTTACATACCGTTTGCCTGCTATTCAAGGGCCAAAAGAACGTCGGGATTTGTTCTTCTGAAAAATATCTTGAACCAGGGAATGGATCTTTTTACAGACCGTTTGCCTGCTATTCAAGGGCCAAAAGAACGTCAGGATTTGTTCTTCTGAAAAATATCTTGAACCAGGGAATGGATCTTTTTACAGACCGTTTGCCTGCTATTCAAGGGCCAAAAGAACGTCAGGATTTGTTCTTCTGAAAAATATCTTGAACCAGGGAATGGATCTTTTTACAGACCGTTTGCCTGCTATTCAAGGGCCAAAAGAACGTCAGGATTTGTTCTTCTGAAAAATATCTTGAACCAGGGAATGGATCTTTGTACATATCGTTTGCCTGCTATTCAAGACCAGATAGATGAAATCTTCTGGAAATATCCTGGATTAGGGAATGGATCTTCTTTCAGACCGTTTGCCTACTCTCCAAGGACATCTTGAGTAATGTATGGATCATTTCTAACCTGTTGATATTGGTTTATCTGCATACAACTATCCTGCAAGGAGAATGTTAGTTTATGCAATATGTATGCATGCATAGTATGATGCACCTAAGTAACTGTATTATGTATTTATGGATGTGCTATGGTATGATGTAAATGATGTATGTATGACTCATGCAGCCTGAAGCGTCTGGATATCTTTGTATAACAAACTGCTGGTTAGGGAAAATAAATCTCGGCTTCGTTGCT
Source organism: Lathyrus aphaca (assembly GCA_963966055.1). Taxonomy (NCBI): domain Eukaryota; kingdom Viridiplantae; phylum Streptophyta; class Magnoliopsida; order Fabales; family Fabaceae; genus Lathyrus; species Lathyrus aphaca. The sequence continues at coordinate 211,658,978 of OZ014523.1, read as the reverse complement.
GAAGAATATGAGGAACTCGTTCCCGTCTTGTTTGATAGTATAATATTTATAACCTCTCGTCTTCGCTCGTCGTACTTCTATTGAAGGAATAAGTTCCTGAGTACCTCGGCTGAGGATAAAAGAGATGGACATAAATTCAAGGGGAGATGTAACTTGAAGCATAGATTTGTTGTACTAGGGATTTGTAGTTGTCTTGTAGGGATGAACCGGCGAAACTTCGTTGAACTACTACCCTCGTTCGTCCTTAGTAAATACTATTACTGTATTTCATGCATTTCTGGTAAGCATCAATCGTATTCAAAGCATATATACATTCAAACATAACCAACAAACGTTTTTCGCTTTAGTAAAAGAGGAAAATTAATCCTGAATAAAGAGGGAAAAGTAAAGCTGAACTCGAAAAAAGAATCGTTTCAACTTTGAGAGTGTATAACCAATTGGATTTAGAGCTCCTGAGATTCTTAACTTTCCTGAATACCTTCCCAGAAATCCTCATAGCTGGATCTAAAGACATGATACTGACAACATCTGATACTACTGGCGTAGACAATTAATTTCCACAATGGCTTCTGCTGAGAATCCAATATCAAGGTAATACAATAGAGGAACATGTCTTCAAATTGTGATGGACCATATACGCTCCGGATATTAGATTTGAAAAGAAAGCATTGCCCCTTGGTTGAGGATGAATTGTCCCACAATGGAAGTATCTGAATGTAGTTACCTCAAGAGAAATAAGCAGAATGCCCCACAATAATATGCCCTTGACATCATGAACTTTGTAATGTTACCCTTGGTATTTAAAATATATGAGGAGAGTTGCCCCTGGCTATTAAGCACTGTTGAATCTGGACCTGATTGCCCCGAATGAATTGAACAGTAACTTGGTATGCCCCATTGATTTGGAAACAGTGACTATGCCCCTGGCATTATGAACTCTGTAATATTACCCTTGGTAATTTAGATAGATGAGGAGATCTGCCCCTGGCTACTTAAACATAGTTGAATCCTGTCCTGATTGCCTCAAATGAGTTAGGTAGTATCATGGCCTGCCCCCTTGATTGGGAGATAATGACTATGCCCCTTTGTATACATGGGCTTTGATCCAGGAAGCAACTTTGTTTATCAGAAAGACTTTGGTTTATTGAACATTCATCCTGTAAGTTTCTCTGTTTATCAAACACTCAGGTATATGCAAACAAATATATTCAAAAATGCAATGCTTATGTCTGTCTTGAAGTTTTTGAAAAAGAGTTATTTTAGAAAAAACAATTTTTATGAAAACTGTGATATTAACTCAAGTTTTATAATAAGCCCTAAAGGAGTCAGGATACCTTTTTGTAGCAGTACGCTTTCGAACTAACCATGCTTCAGTTAGGACTTTTAAAGGGTTGTAACGTGGCCTGGTTCACAGTTTAAGAAACAAAGGATAAAGGCTCAAATTTCATTTGTACCCAACCCAATCTCCATGATGTTCTTCAGTCCTATGTTCGGTTAACTTATGCATTGAAGCTCCACGGGAATTTAGAATTGTAACACTGTTATTTGTGATGGTCCAAAAATTTATTTGAACATTCAATCATCTTTCTTTGTTGAGGATTTATAATGACCTCCTTTTTTCTTTTGACTCTGTTATCCCTTCTTTTTGCCTGAACTGTCTATTTCAAGGTTACAGTCAGCGGGATGTCTTAATTTTTTTACTAAGTCTCCTTCATAGGTTCTGACTTAGTGAGCTTTTCTTTTGCTTAGATATTGACTTGCAAACTTTAGTGATTACAGGGAAACATCATTAGTTGTGTACAACACAAACAATTGGCATAGTTGAGTTAACCGAATAACTACCCTGCCCTAGGTTATGAATAAGGGTTTTAATTTGCGTGAGAATGAAAACTCCTACTTCATAGGCTCAAAAGGGTTGACTAGGGATTAACTTCCTTATATCTCCACTGTTTAGGAATTGAAACAATGCCTGTACATCGCCAGCATAGTCTGTTCAAAAGCATACTGCATAAGATTATGGTATTGTTTTCGTCATCCTCCCTCTACAGGCTTATAGCTTTATCAGGAGTTAAATATCACAAAATAGAAATATGAAGCATAGTTCAAAATATAGTGAAACGAATGGATTAATTCAAGACAAACATATGCAATGCATTAATGAAAACAAAAGTTTAACATAATAGTAAGTGTTTAAACAAACAAAAGAAATTACAAATGAAAATTCAAATGTTCTCAAAACCTCTTCCTCTAAACCCGTCACTCCAGTTATCTGGAAACTTTGATGCTTGATGGACGATAGAAGAACTCAACCTGGCCTTCTGGAGTAACCTCGAGTATTCCTTCGTCAATTAGGTCTTGAATCTTATTCTTCAATGCCCAACAGTTATTAGTGTCATGTCCAGGACACTCGGAGTGATACATACACCTTGCCTTGGGATTATAGCGAGGAGAAGTGGTGTTAGGATTTTTAGGAGAATTTTCCAAGGAAATCAACTTCATCCCCAACAGGCATTGCAAAACTTGTGACATTGGTGTGCTAAACCGGATGAATTGTCTTCTACATTCCTTGTATCGAAGTGGATTAACCTTACAAGGTCTTCTTTTTTCAATTGAAGGATGATCAGGAGTAGCCTATCTCTTTCCTTCTTTTATCCTTACTTTCCTTTCAGCCAAGTCGGCTTGTTTCAACGGAGGTTGACTAATGATTAGATTCCCAACCCCATTATGTCGAAGCTTATTGACAAAGCTTCTCATCTCTTCTTGCCCCTGGGCCAAACTCTGGATAAGAGCCATTTGGCCATTCATCTGGATCCTCATCTCTGCCATCTCAGCTTGTAGTTATTTCAGCTGATCATCCTTGTTGTCCTCAGGATTCTTCTTCTTCATGTCCTTAGAGAGGAGTGCTTTCAACTCTTCTTGCCCCTTGGACAAATTCAGAATCACTTCTTGAAACTGAGCATTCTGAGCTTGAAGATCTTTGACAGATTGTTCGAGAGCCATTTCTGCTGAAATAAACAGCGAGAAGATAAGATACCTATTCATAAGAAACCTGTGATGCAATGACATGGTATGTAAATGCATATGCAATGTTTCCAAGGACCGCAGGATTTAAATTTGTTTAAACAACCAGAAAGTAAACTTTTATTAGTAATCAATAAACTTGTTTGCCATTTGGCTTACAATCAAAAATGAAATGAATACAGATATGGGGTTTTAAGTCTCCCATGGACGTTTCCTCTTTTTGTTGAGGTATGAGTTGAGATTCCGCTCCTCGTGAAGTTGTTTTGTTAGCTCCAGGATTCTTTCTTGACTTGCTTTGTAATGGGTCTCAAAAGTATCTCTTTGCTCTTTCAACTGGATCTAAGACCTCTGTAACTCTTCCATGTCAGTGGGCATGTCTGGATGAAGAATGATATAAGAAGTATCTCCTTCAGCAACAGGTTCCATGGTAATTGGCAGGATAGCAGGATATGGCATCATAAGAGTCTGAGCACGAGATCGCACCCATCTGAGATAAGGTTCCATAGGAATAGTGTACTTGGGTTCCAGAGTCTTGCTGTCAACCATGTTCACTTTACCCCATCCTCGTATAAACCTTTGACGGTAACCTTGAAGATCGTTGTCGTAGTTGAACACAATACCCTGAATAAGCATGTCATGAGGACCATCACTCCGAGCGTAACCAAACTAACGTAGAGCTAAAGAAGGGTTGTAAGTAATGCCCCCTCTTATGCCTAGAAGTGGCACATTAGGGAACTCCCCACAACGGTCAATGATAGTAACATTATCCATAGATCGAGAGCACCAATGAATATCTGAATGAGAAAGTGACATGATCCTCTTAGACCACCTGAACCCTTGTTCATTCTTTATCACTGATCGAGGAAGGTGAGAAATAAACCACCTAGACAATAGAGGTATTAAACACATCAGAGTTCCTCGTGCCTTTGTAGTACGGGTATGAAGAGAGTGTAAGATGTCTCCAAGTAATGTAGACACTGGATTGCGAGTCAGAAATATGTTGATGGCGTGTACGTCTATGCACTGGTCTGGATTGGGGAACAACACTAAGCCATAGATCAATAGGGCTAAGATCTCCTCAAAAGCATCATAACTTATAGCTTTCAGGAACACTTGAGCTTTCTTCATCAATACCTTAGCAAGGATACCCTTAACTCCACTCCTTGTTTCTAGGACAATGTCTGATTTCTTCAAATGTAGGGCTGCAACAATGACTTCAGATTTAGGCTCTTTTTCCAAGCCCGTGAAGGGTTTCTGATCAAGAATAGGTATACCCAGAAGCTTGGAGAACTCTTCCATTATAGGAACCAACTGATAGTCGGGGAATGTGAAACAGTGATGTTTAGGATCAAAGAACTGAAACAGAACACTCATCATGTCTTCATTGAACCCTGAAGTGACTAGATCCAGTAGGTGACCATGTCTCTTGATGAACTGGGAGTTTTCAGAAACTTGAGAGACTAATTCCTTAAGCTTAGGAGGTATTCCTACAAAGTTGATCCGGATAGTATTCCTACGAGCAGAAGCCATGACCTGCAACAAAGAACAAAGATAAATCCTTTGGTCCTTGAAATGGTTAGTGAAAATGCTATGCTTATGATGCATGATGATGTTATGATGTTATGCTCAATCACAAACATGTGGCACACACAAACAAGTCACACCATAGCCCTAGGTTTAAAGGCTTGCATGAGGTTTAAAGGTAAGATACCCTCCCCTGAAGTTTAGTTGGTTCATCCTGTCCTATAAAGTAATCAGGTTCTAAGGGATCTCAATATCATTGATCCTTCACAAGGGTGGTTGTTCAGTAGGCAACTTACTTGCCAACCAAAACCCTCCAAGTTTAAGACCTCAATGAGTGTAGTATCGAGTATCAACCAACTTTAGTCTTCACCAAAGCCGGTTATCTCACTAATTTCTAAAGGCCAAGATGGGATGACTAGGGTTCTACAAGTCAGTTAGTGTATTGACAACATATGGCAGCCTCATATTATCCTCAACTTGCTTAAGGAACATAAGCACCAACCAAGAAGTCACACTAACTATGGCCACCAGATCAACCATATCGGTATACGCCGTACAGTTTCCTTGGTCTATTGCCATTTACCTAAGGTACACTAGATCCGGGTTTGGATCTTTCACACATAAGAGCACCCAACAAGATAAGTATAAAGCAAACAAAGCAAACAATTTTAAAGTGATCTAATTCCTAAGGGTACCCCTCTTTTATTAAGTCCCTAGCAGAGTCGCCAATTCTGTAACACGGTGGGAGAACTGACTTTAGTTGAATGTTATGGATAGCAAGAGTCGCCACCGACTTTTATTTTATCCAAAGGAAAGGGTATAAAAGAACAGGAAAGACCTTAAAAGATTTTTTGAGTTCGGGGGGTAGGTTATGTAAAGGGAAGGTGTTAGCACCCTTTACATCCATGGTTATCCATGGGCTCTTAGTTACTTAGCTCACTTTAAATTATTTTGAGAAGTGTAGTGTGTGATTAAAAATTTTCTTAAGTACTTTATAATGACCCTTGTACGGATATATATAAAGACTTTGTTTTGAAAATTGTTTAAAATGTAAAGTGTAATGAAGTAATTTGATGAAAAAAGTGAGCAAGTACTTAAAAGGAACCTACCCTAAGTTAAATCTTTACTGTTCTTAAATGTTCTTTCAATGGTAAGACTATCCCTATTATTAAGGAATAGGTAGTCATTACCTTGGATGTATTAAGGGACAAACGTAGGGTCATCGTATGGTCAATGAAGGCAACTTAAAGGATGTCTTTAGCAATTCGTAGGGACTATCATCATTTATTCGAAGGGACAAGATCATTATTCCGTAGGCAACCTCGAAGAGACTTGATCTTTTAAACCGTATGGACTATGATGATTTATATTCGAAGGGACTTTGCTTAAGACACCCCTATATTCGAGGGACTTGACCATGTTTAAGGCAACTGAGAGGGGTAACTTAGGAAGTGCAAGATGGCGATCAAAGATCGACTTACGTTTGTGAGTGTTTATATTCAGGTATTTATCTTATTTTAATTATCTAAGTTCAATTTAATTACATATAAGTTATACACACCTTAAGGTTACTAACCATATAGTAAAATATTTACAAAGAAAATAAAGACGGAAAAATAGATCTATAAGCTATTACAAGGCTTTGGCAGATACATAATAGTAGGATAAAAATAAATTATAAAGCAAGAATAATAGATATAATAAAATAGTAAATAATTAATAATAATACTAATAAAGTTAAAATTAATTAAAACATTTAATTAAAAAAAAATTTAGGTTAGACAAGTTAGATTTTTTAGAAGTTATTAGAATTAGTGAAAAAAAAGTAATTAAGTTTAGAGAAAAACAATTAAAGATTATTGAGAAAAACTTTTAATTATTTACACTATATGATTATTACTATTATAATAAAATACTATTAATATATAAAATATTATTGACAAAATGTTATTGAGAAATTTTTTAGAGAAAAAAATTAATTTAATATGTACAAAATAATAAAAGAGTTAGTATTTACAAAATAAAGATTTATTGTTATAAATAAGTAGTAAAATAAGTTTATAAAAATAATTAACATTTATTTACAAAAAAAATATATAAAGATTATAGAAAAATATTAAATAATTAATTTAGTAGGTTTTCACGCCCTACATTACTAAACCACGCAGTTAATATAAGATCAATGGCAGGAATTTGAGTGACAGAAAAATAAAATGGCAGAAAATAAATGGCAGAAAATAAAATTCTAACTATTACAACGCTTTGGGGCAGTTACATAATAAAGATGGCGAAAAATAAAACTGAAAATATTACAAGTTAAAACTTAAAATATTACAAGGGCGAAGCAATTACAGTGCATGAATAACATAAACATGAGCGAAAATAAGAAATAATAAAGGTTTGTTAAGGTTTGAGAAAATGTTTATGGTTTAGAGGAAATAACACGGTTAAAATTTATGAGAAAGTTTTAAGGTTTACATGAAAAATTAAGGTTTATGAAAATATATAAAAAAAAAGTTTTGTTGTTAAAAAAAACTATATTGAATTATTAATTTAATAAAATAAATAATTAATTAACATTATGAATGGATTATGAAGATAAGTAATTAAAAAAAAAGTTAAGAGTTTTTTTTAGAAAATAAACAAATAAAATTAATCTAAATATTTAAGGTTAGTTAATTTAAGAAATTAGAGAATTAAAAACAATAGAGGAAATTAGGAGAAATTAGGAAAGAGAAAATAAACTCATGTTTCTTTGTCAAAATGCCCTCAAAATTACCAGCTTTGCCTTCTTGACACTAAGACACGCGCACATGTGAATGTACCTGGAAAATAGTTGTTATATAATAAACTTGTTTCTTTGTCAAAATGCCCTCAAAATTACCAGATTTGCCTTCTTGACACTAAGACACGCGCGCACATGCGCGCACATGTGAATGTACCTGGAAAATAGTTATTATATAATAAAACAAAACGTATAAAAAAAATGGTTGAGGCAAAATCGTCAAGGCTTAGGAAAAAATCAGGGTAGTTAGTTATGAAAAAAAATGTGCAGATCTAAATATATGTGTATGAATAACATAAAAATGATATGAATTAAAAAAAAAACAAATGTCACGCATCATACACCCAGATGTGAAAATAGCGTATCGACACGATCCGATCCGAATAATCTATATATATATATATATATATATATATATATATATATATATATATATATATATATATATATATATATATAATAAATATAAACACTCGTATTAAGAACATAATAATAAAAAAGGTGTCACAAAATAAATTTATATATCTATACATGAATAACTTAACCATATAAATAACGAAGTGAGATGTCCGCACTTATATAAATCATAACATGGTTTATCACCATAAAAAAACATATACACGTTAACACATACATATGTTTGAAACAAGTTACACACATTAATACATATGTTTGAGACATGTGTGTTAGGAAGAACATGATAATAGAACCAATGATAAACAAACAGACACAAAGAATAAAAGGTGGTTTTTTTCTTTAGTAACAACAAGTTATATATATAGGAACCAATTAGGGTTAGCATAATGGGCCTAAATATTTATTTTGGAACCCAATAAAATTTTAATATAAATAATTAAATAAAGTTTAATAAAAATAGTTAAAATTAAAATAAAAACTAACAAATTTATTTATTTATTCTAGACCCAATAAAATGTAATTTAAAAATAAAAATAGTTAAAATAAAAATAATAACTAATAATCCTATTTATTTATTCTAGACCCTATATAAAAATAAATAAACTCAAAAATTAAAAGTCGAGCGCCAAAGTGCTCGAAAAAATAAAATGAACACATCAAAATAATCAGCGCGAAATAAATGACTCGGAAAAATACAGCGTTTGGTCGGATTTTGAAATAAAAATTATGACAGTTTAAACTGCTCAGACTGATCAACATATGACAAAAAATAGTCGTAAAAATATTTTTAGCATGTCAAATTAAACCACGTGAACCGCAGATTAATGTTACCGACATTTGCAAACTTAAACTTGACATTTTTCCGTTGACTAATTTTAGACACATTTAAAAAGTTAATTTGACCAATATGTTTGTAAATTCCAAGAAATTATTCCGGCTAATATTAAGACGGAAAAAAATGTTATGCCATAAAGATGATGCAAATGAATGTGAACAAAAAGTCGGTTAGAGTTAAAATAGAGGGCAAATTTTGGGGTGCAACAGGGGGATATACAGAGACTTTTGTTCGATAACAGTTAAGTTATGCCTATGTATCCTCTCGTGCAATGAGGAAGTCAGAACACCGTAGTTCGACTCAAAGAGACTGAAAGATAAATTGACTGATGAACTGCTTATTTGTCTATGCTCAAGTGTATGACTTGTCTGGCTCAGGTGCTAACTGTCTTGCATTAGACGGAAGAAGCGAGTTCTTGTTTATGAGTGAATGAGGTGAGAAAAGAATCCCGGAGGAAATGATTATTGTTTGTTTTTGGTATTTTCAATCTTTTATTGCTTTTTGGAGTTTGTCATAGGAAAATGAGCTTAATCCTAAACCAAGGGTTAGTAAACTCATCACATCCTCCCTCTGATTAGGGGTAATGAGAATACCTTAAGTATGAAGTAAACACCTCACACTTTAATCACCATGATATAGGATTAAGATCATTAACCTATTTGTATTTATTTAAGTGTTTTTGGAGTTTTTGTTTAGTGTTAAGTAATGAGTTTAGGCCATAATCAAGGATTTAATGGAATCATTACACCATCCTAATAGAAGGATAATAGATGAGAACATTTAAGCTGAGGAAGGCTCCTCAACTTAATCCATGATTAGGGATTAACCTCATGACAAAACAAAGACTTTATTAAATGTATTTTAGTTAATAGTAAGGTTAAGAAGTGGATTTTATGGTTTGTAAGTCAACTTGAGGGGGACTTGTCCATTAACACTAGGGTTAGTCCTTCTTAACCACTTAAGGAAGAATTAGAACCCTAATGCAAGGCCCAAGTTACAAGCTTGATGTCTTAGTGATTATTAGATGGATTGATTAAAATATTTAAACACATTAAGGGTTTAACACTTAGGATTAAAGTTATACACTCCATCCTAATAGAAGGATGTAGGCATAAACTTAATCACAAAGCCTTAAAACCTTTAAGGTTTAGTCCTTGATTAAGAGATGAGAAGAGAAGACACAAAAATGACACAAAGGTAAAAACTAATGGGGGACTAATCAAACCCTAATTGTGATCATGCTTGGATGTTCCTAGGGTTTATGAGGCTTGCAAAAGATCTCCAAGAGAGAAGCCACCAAGGAAGAAGCAGATGAAAGGAGGTTAAGCAGAAAGAAGCAAGACAACTTACTTCACTTAAGAAGATAAGTTGCTTGAAGAAAGATAGAGGAGAGGGAGCATGAATGAGCAAGCTCACTCTAATACAAAAGTAAAATGCAGCAATGATGCACAAGAGAGATGAGAAAAGATTGTGAGAAGTGAAGGCAAATTCACTTCTCAAGTACTTACCACCTGAAAAGTTAGCCAAAAGACATGAAATGAGGTGAACATGAAATGGATGCAATGATGCCAACTAAAACCAGAAGCATAAACATGATGTTAATGATGCTAAGAGATAAAGCAAACACAAGTCAATAGTTGTGGATGATCATACAAGGAGAAGGATACAAATGGAGCATGCTTTGAACCAGGAAAGTCCATGAAAGTTTATGAAATGCAATGGAGGTATAACATGACAAATGGATGAAGAAATGACTTACCATGATTCTAATATGTCCTAATATGTCTTAGGAGTCATATGAATGTACTAAATGTCATGGCAAGTTCATGTATGCAAGCAAATGAGAGATGAATGCAAATGAAGGCAAAAATTAGGGTTTATGCACAAGACACAAAGCAAAATCCAAAATCAGAAGCAAATGACAAGATAAAAAATTGAAAATGGGATCAAGGGAACCCTAACCCTACACAAGTTCACTGCCCAAAGGAGGGGACCTAACTCTTAACCTAATGGGAGTTATGATTTTCTCAAGTTGGCTAGGGTTTTAAGGCTCTTCAAAAGGAAAAATGCACATCAAATCGAAAATGAAGGATAAATTCAAACCAATTTTACCCTAGAAACTACATGATATGAAGAATGCAATTCAAAATGAACCAACATCAAACTCTACATGGTTGATCAGAATGAAATTTTCTAAGTTAGGGCAAAAATATTGACTTTTAAGAACTTTAATTCCAAAGAAAAATGTCAAAACATTTCAAGAACCAAAAATAAATTTGTTTGGAGAGTTTGATAATGTTTCTAAATGTATTAAAATGCAATGTGAATTTTTTTGTGATTTTTAGAAACTTAAATGCTATTTTAATTAATTAATTCTCATTAACTAATTAAAATAAACATTTAAATATTTTTAAAATACGAAAATTATGCAAAAAATAAAACAAAAATTATTTTCAGAAAGAGAAAAATATTTTAAGTATGATGCAAAAAATGAGATTTTTTAGAAATGATTTGCTATTTTAAATAAAATGTGCAAGAAAAATGAATAAAAATGAAAATTAAATTAAATTAAAGGAGAAGTAATCAGATCCAAGAGCCAGGATTCAAAGCTGAGACGCGGGAGTTGACTTAGCGTGGGTTTTAGTGGCTAGGATTGATTCTGATTAAATTCAAACTAAACCTAATTAATTAAACTAATTAATTGAGATTAAGATTAAATGACAGATCCTGACCCTTGAGGACGCGCGAAAAAGTCAAATCCAACGCACCAAATTCAAACTGAGCTAAACACGTGATTAAGCCCTAATTGTGCCCTAAACATTTTCAGGTGACCGGAACAGTGTTCCAGACATCTTCTCCGGTGAACCCAAACCCTAGATCCTTCCCTAAGCTTCTATTCTTCAAATTTCTTGCCAAGAAATGATCCCCCAATCATCCTAAACCTAAACCCCCAACCAAAACTCATTTATTTTGCATCATGAACACGAATCGAACAAAAATGTAAAAACGGGCAAAAGTTTCAGAGCTCACATACATGGTGGTTTCTCAACAATTTTCAAAAATAATCATATCCCCATGATCAGGGGAGCCTATAGAACCATAAAAGAACTTAAAAGCAAGCTTCTAGGAAAAAAGTTCATCATGTTACCTGAGATGGGACCTTCTGATTATGAGCTTTCTGGGTCCTCCCTTGATGCAAGCCCACTCCTATGAACCTCCTGAAGATGATATGAAGCTTAGAAAACTTTGAGGATGGCTGGTTTTGATGTTCCAGTTCTGGTGTAGCAGGTTTTGAGGTTTTTGTATGTGATGTTTTTGGCTGTTTTGAGGGTTGATTCTTGTTCTATGGATGATATGTGACTTGTTGGTGAAGAAAAATTTGAGGTTTGATGGCTGAGAGAGGAGTTTCGAAGAGATGAAGGTTTTTGCAAGTTTTGTGAATTCTGATTGTGTGTGTTCTGAGCTTGTTTCCCACTTGTTTTATGATCCATAACATATCCCTAAACTATTGGAAGAGGTCTGAGGAAGTGACATGCACTATGGGAATGGCATGGGGCAATTGGCCAAAAAGTCAATGTTAGGTGTACTTCAAGCATGGGCCATGGCAGAAGCTATCTTAGGGCTGCTCTAAGTTCAGCTGCCTTCAAGGAGGGCCATGGGATGTTCTGAGGTGATCTGAAATGGATGAAGGGTGAGATGTCATATGTTTTGCCTTTTTGCAACTTGTTGCATTTTGAAGTTTTTGGTCATGGACATGTGACATCCCTTGGGCAATATGCAGCAAAATGTACCATATAATGTTGCTATGACACTTTGAGATTGATTAGAAATAAAAAAAAACCTAAGAACCATTCTTGCAAGATTTTCCTCTTTGTGACTTTTATGACAAATGGCTTATGATACTTGGAATCCAAGGCATGAAAGTGAGAGATTCTTTGGGCAAATCTGAATTATGGACCATGAATGATGTTTGTGTGATGGTTAGAAGTTGATTAGAGGTCACATTTGGTTTTGGCAAGTGTTTTTGCAAGTTTCCTCTTTGGCACAAAAGTGAAAATTAAGTGATTTTGTCCAACTTTGCAAGGCCATAACTTTAGTTCTAGAATGAATTAGATCAAGTTCTTGTACTTTTTGAAAATGGGAGGATCCAATATACAACTTTAATGACCAAGAATTTTCCATTTGAAGCATTTTTGGTTGAGAAAGAGGAGGTTGAAAAAATTTCCCAAAATGGAAAGTTTGCATTTCAAGTCATTTCCATTTTTGGCAAGTTTGCAAATGGCTCAAAATTCTTCAATCTTGTGAACTTCCAACCTCTTCTAAGATCAAATAAAGATCATATAACTTCAATTTGATGAAAATAACCCTTTGGTTCCATTGTTGGGGGCCTCAGATGCTCTGATTTTGACTTAACTTGCTCAAGAAGTTACCCAGTGAACAGATGACTTCCACAATGAATTTCTTCATCAAACTTGGTACATATGATCCTTATAACATCTTAAGAACATTAGAAACAAGAATTACCCAAAAATTTGGAGTTAAGGCCTCTGAAACCAAAACCCTAATTTAGGTCATCTATGTAGTGAAAACCCTAGCTCTGCCTCCATGCCTTTGCCAGTTCTTGTGATCCCTTGACTTTCATGAACTTTGAGGAGTATAATATGATGATAGAACACACATGGACCCTCTTGGAAAGCTTTGAGGCCTTTGGGATGGCTCAGATGGATTCTTGGATTGCTCAGATCACAAACCCTAGATGCAGATGAACTTGAACTTATGCAGTGAAGCAAATATGCAAAATGAGATGTAATGTTTATGCTTATGCAAAAATGAAGGATCACAGACCATGGGGTGATATGAGTGAGGGCAAATTTGGGGTGTTTATAGGATCACAAGATGCTGGAATAAAACTTCATCAAAAAGTGTTTTTGTGATAGTTCAATATGAAGGAGTCGACTCATCAACCAAAACAGGCCGACTCATTTAGTTGATAAAATTTGAGTCGACTCAACTGAAATTCTGGTATGATAGATTCATATGTCGAATATGATGTTGAGACGTCTTATCTGTTACTTATAAACATGGTAAGACATACACATCAGCACTTAAAAATTATGATATATCAGAGTAAGACATGCTTTTGGATGTTGTGACATCTGATAAGACATTGAGTTCAGGTATTGCATAAAACATAAAATAGAAAAGCTATAAAGAACACAACAGAATTGTTAACCCAGTTCGATTAAACCAATCTACTATGGAGGCTACCAAGCTAGGAAGGAAATCCACTATGTAGTATAAATTCAAAGACTTCTCAGCAAACACCTACAATTTATAGTCTTCTCACTTAATCACTACCAATGCAACTTCTACTTAGGAACTTCTAAATATGAGAAACTCATCCTCACTTTCAATCACCTCAGTGATGTCTCACAGTCCTCAACAGTCAGTTGTTGTTATTGACGACTTGTTACCTACAAAACAATTCACAACAAAAGACACACTTCCATGACAAACAACTTAACCTTGCTTAGCAGCTTCAGTTAAGTATAATCCACCTCTTTCTTAGCAGCTTTGAGGTTTACAAATACACAGCCACAACAGGGTTCCTTGTTGCTTATGGCTGCCACAAGAACATAACCCTAATGATGTTACATTTTCGGTTTGGTTGTTTGTTTCTAAACTAGGTTACAAGGTTTCTTTTATAACATATTCCCAACTAGATTTGGGCCTAAACAATCACAACAATAGCTGCTACAAATAATGCAGAAAAATCTTCTTACAAATATACAAAAAGATCTTCAAATCTAAAAACTCCTAAAATATATCTAAATAAAGAAACTCTATATTTTTCAATATTTGTCTTCAATTTAAATTGAGTCTTCAAGATCTTCTACAATCAGCGCCATTGGATTGATTTAAATCTTCATATAAACAATTTTTGTTGAAACCAAAACAAAAACTTCAATCCATCTTCAGTAGTTCATGATGTCGAATGAATTGTCTTGACATCTTCTTCGACATGTTGTTCCAGATGTTGAAACATTTCAACACAACATGGTTGGGCGCACACAAAGGACTCCTTGCTTTATATATTCTTTGTTTTGCAAAGATCCTGTATATACACACTGCTGCTATATTTGTTTTACAAAATTAATGCCAATTTTACAGAACTTACAATCTCCCCCTTTGGCAAATTTTGGCTAAAACACATAATAAAAATAATACATTAAAATCTTCAGCAACAAAAACAAAAGTGGAAACAACAACCTTTTCTTGATCATGTTAGGACATGTTGCTTGACATATTCCACATTGGCCTAGATCTTATTTCAATGGAAATAGTAGTGGACAAGAAGTAGAAAGTCCTCCTGAACTTTGAGAAATACCTCCTGAACTCTGAGCAGAAAGTCTAGAACTCTTGAAAGAAGAGACTCAGTACTGCCCATATCCATTCAGGTCCCCAGAAACATCCCTCTCCAGAGAGACCAATGGTTTCATAAGAGAACAAGGTATTCATTCTCTTATGGAACTCATAACACAAGTCATAAGTGTGTTCACAACTCATGACACAAGTCACAAAGACAAGCTACAACATCCATCTTGACATCTCGAGCTACTCCACAGGCCACACACACTGAACACATCAAATACAAACATTGAAACACACACTCAACCTCACCACACTACCAAACATAACACCAGGCTTTCTCTATCCCTTTTTAGCCAAAAATTGGTAAAAACAACCACTAGAAACATAGTGCCAGACCCATGTATTACTCTTATAGAAACACATGAACCCCATCAAAAGGAAGAGGAATGAAAAATACACACTGGCTGAAGGAGATAAATTACTCTCAGTAAATAGCATAAGCAAACCTTGAGAATAACGATGATGCCTAGGAACAAATGCATTCATGGTCAACAATCCGTTATTTTATGCATAAAAGCATCTCCACCCAATAAAGTGAACCGACCAAAAAATAGCTTTATAAGCACACATTTCACACCTGTACCGTCCACACATTAAACCTGGTCATCCTCAACTCACATGTTCTGAAACATGTTCTGACAACCCACTACAACATTGTCCACATCCCCTGAAGAATCCAAAAGAACCTGCAAAAAGAAACTTTATTCCAAATAGACTTTATAGAATCTTTTGGAAACCCTTGGACATTTCTCATCTGGATCAAACAGACATGCACACCACAACCACTAAGTAATAAAAATTTATCAAGGATACATACTTAGTAGCACATGTCACAACATGATGTGTAACATCCCAAAACCTGGTTAAGGTATTACTCCCCCTTAACTTCACACCACCAACTGAACATACTTGTAACACACTTCCCTTATCAAGGATACTCCATGCTTCTCTGTACTATCATGAAAGGAAAACTGAAGACGCATCTTCATGTCTTCAAGATCTCACCCTCTATTCAATTCCCAATTTAACACATCCACTTCTTGTACCAAAACATATCTGATCCCTTCTTGGTTTGTAGTTACCACAGACTACACAAGCTGAACATCTTCTACACACAGGTTCTTGAAACTGGCTCATAATAATATCTTTACAGTCCTTTGGCCATACAATTCATATAAACATCATTCAAACTAATTCTGAAATTAGTAAGAATGTCCATAAACAGGCTTCCAAGCAATCAATACCTGATCTACTTCAGTCTCTTCTACATGTTTCTTCTAATACAAATTATCTACTTCATTATTCTCCCATATGATTAGGTAGGCTAAGAATAGAAACCATGTAGACAAACACCCAAGATAATGTACTAACACATAGTTAGAACATTTTCCACACACTAAGACCTTATCACGATGATCCTAGATGTGTTCCACCAACTGGACTTACTAACACATAGTAATCCAAGAACTGAATACCTTCAACAATGCTATGCCACCGGCTTGAATTAGAAATCCAGAAAGAGAGTTAAACTCTCACCCATCTTCAAGAAGAACAAATCTCCATGAGTCTTCAACTCATCACTCTTCTGCCTAAGAGCAATTTGTTCTAAGACAATCCTCAAGAACAACCAGCTGACATACTCTGATTATCTTGATTCTTCGAATCCAATATAGAGATTGTCATACCCTAAATTTTGACCAGACTTTTTTAATATTTTTAATTCATCTGACGCATTTTTTATCGAATTATCGATAGTCAACCATTACTGCATTTTTCTTTATAACATTTCATTAATCATACATTTTACCTTTTCAAATGTCAACTTTTGTTTATTTTAGAATTTTGTTTCGATTTTAAATTAGAAAGCTTGTCTATATTTTAATCCTTATAATCTATACTTTAGAATTCGATTCAATTTTAAAATATATTTATAATTTCGTCTCATTTTATAATTACTTCCTTATTTTTATTTGTAGGTAAATGAATCATTTTAAGTGGTGTTAGAATTTGTTTAACTATATTAGGTAATTTTAGGACTTAATTTTTTGTAATTCAATAAATTGATTTAGAAATTTTATTTGTTTTAAATTTAGAAAATTCCTTTAATAACTTATATTATTAGTTAGTTTTATTTAAACTTAATTGTTAATTCATATTTAACTTTAATTTAATTAAACAATTTAATTAGCTTATTCCCTTTTAAAATTAATTTGTAGATAGTTCAAATTATAATTTTTAATTTAGTCTATATTTTAAGTTAATTCATATCTTATTTAAGTTATAAGTAAGTTTGATTTAAATTTATTTAAATTCTTTTTTTATTGTTATTTAATTCATATTTTTATTTTATTGAAATTAAATTTCAATTGCCCAAAAAACCTACACCAGTACAGCTCAAAACCTACTATCTAACCCTGCTACACTCGATCAGCTCACAACCTGCTGCAAAATACAACATACAACAGGCCATAGGTCTGCTACCATAGGGTACCCTGCAACACGCTAACTTTGCAACACAATACCTGCAAATGAAAAGAAAAAAACCTGCTACAAACACAACATTACACACCAGTTAATAAGAAACAAGTGAAATTTGAAAAGGACATGACATTATACAAGTAAAAAACGGGAAACTCTATGAAAAGGGCATAAGCTTCAATGGAAAAAGGGGGATCTTCACAAACCTCAAATATTATCCTCATCCAAGAAAAACCCTTCATCATCAATCTCATCCAGAAAAAAAGGGGAGGCACGCTGAAAAGAAACTAAGGAAAAAAAACCTTTCAAAAACCGCACCACATCAACAATCACTTCCTCAGCCCCCTTCATCGATTCAACCGTCTTCAAACCTCTCCACAAACGCATACATTGAGAGGGAGATAAGCAGATTGTGTAAACACGACACTACCCTTCAACCTCTCCAAATCGAAAAACAACCACACTCCATAACACCTCCACTCTTTTTGGATTGACCTTCAACCAAACTTTCATCATTCACCTTTTAAACCATAACACATAACCTGCAACTTTTTGTGACACCAACTAAATCACCCTTCACAAACTCTTCAGAACCCTCACAAAACCTTCATAAAACACTACAATCATTCACCACCATCAATAACCAGAAACCTCACCTCACCTCAAAATCAAACCATCACCGCAAAGCCGCAGATCCGAAAACCATATCCAAAACCGCCAATTGAGAGAGAACTTGGACTAAAAACGAGACTCGAATTGTGATGGTGACGGTGTTTTTGTTCACGAAGGAGAAGAAGAGAGGACCAAACGGAGATTGGATTATTGAGAGAGACACCGCTAGAAGCGATTACAAGAGAGCGACGGAGGGTCGTTGACGGAGGATCGTTGATAGAGACTCATGAGTGGTGGGAAATGTTTGTTTCTCGTTTAGAATCATGTTTGGGGATGAGGACTTTGGATTCGTTTTCGTTTCCCTTTTTCTCACAAAAAATCTGATTATTTATTTTAGACCTTTCTTTTATTGTTATTTTGACTTTTGTTTATTCTCTTAGTAGTGAACTCCTTGTGATCATGTTTGATGGGCTAGGAAGCCCAAACAGACCTTCTAACACCACACTCAGTCTCCTGCGCACACCTCCCCCATCCCTTTCTATTTTCTTTTAATTTTTATTATAATCTCTGATTTATCTTCTTGATATTTTGTTTCTTAATTGTTATTTAGTTTAGATTAAGTGTTGTGTTTTATGGTTAGAGTTTTAATGTTAATTGTTTTAGTTGATTTAGGGATTTATTTATTTTTTGATACTAGTCTTGTTTAATTATATATTAATTTTGACTTTATTTGTTAATGTTTTATTTTAATAGAACTTTGTGAGTAGATATCATTTGCATTTGAATTTTGAGTATAACCTTAATTGACTTTCTTACTAGAATTTTAATTGAGCTGACCATGTTGTTGGATGATATTAAGCACTTGAGGATTAACTCGGTTGATGGAAGTTTCCGACAAGTATCTTTGATTTGTTTGACACGCATTGAAGAGGCAACAGACCTTCTCAGTTAGGTATAACTAAAAAAATAAGTTCTATATCTCTTGCGCCTCATCATAGTCTTGAT
>OZ014523.1:211613432-211639669 GCA_963966055.1 Lathyrus aphaca | reverse complement strand
AATTCAGAATTTTTCCGTTGGGGAGACAACGTCTGAAATTGCTTGTAGTGAAGGAGGACGTACGATTTGCAGCAGGGAAGAGGATTGTTTTTTTTATCTGTCTGATAAGGGAAGTGGTGGTACGATGCAACAGTACCAAAGGTTTGTTGTTGGTTTTTTCTATTATGAAAACTCTTGTGGTCCCTACTAGCTTTCTCTTTATTTTTCTGTTGGCTCTGTAGATATCTTGCCACACCACCTTTTTTATGCTTTTTTTCATGGTTAGATATCCTTATTTCCTTGGTATTGCTTTGGTATGAAGGTTGATACAATGTTGCCCATAGTAATGGCTTGAGCTTGTATTTGGTGTAAGATGGAAATCATTTCTCTTGTTGTCTTGGCGTGGAACATCATATTGTTGCACAAGCCGTTGGCTCATAAAAGGACATGGCATTCTTAAGGAATTTTGTGACAAACAATGTAATTTAATTTTTTGTGATATTTGCAACAACCTTTTGAATGGTTTTGGAATGTTTTCTTGGAAAAAGAATTGGAACTTTGAAATAATAATTGAAATAGAAACTTGAATTAGAAATTGAATCTAAAAATGAAATTTGGAATTGACTTTTGAAAGAAAATTGAAAATTTAGCACTTGAATTTGGAAGAAATTTGAAGAGTGATTATGGAAACTTGGAAATTTGACATGAAATTGGTGATTGGATTAATGACTTGAAATGGATTTAGAATTAGACTTGAACTTGACAATGCCTTAGAAATTTGCAATTTGGACATGGCTTAGAACTTAAGAAGGCAAAAAACTTGGGATTGAAGTTTAGAACTGAGAGCTTGTACATGAATTTGAATTTGTTAGGGATGAAATTAGAAATTAAATTATAACTTGAAATAGAATTTGGAAGGGAAATTATATCTAGTATTTGAAATTGAAAACTTGAAAAAGAAGTTGAAGATTATGAACTAAAATTTGGAAAAGAAAATGTGACTTGGAAACTGAATTTAAAATTGAAATTAAAAAAGGAAAAGAAATGAAATTTAGAAACATACATGGTATTTGATTTTGCAATGGAAATTGATAACTTAAAATGGGAATTGGAAACAAAATTAGAATATAAACATGAAAATTTAAAATGGAATTTAAAATAAAATTTGAAATAAACTTGACAAATTGAGTTAAAAGCTTGAAGTGAAAATTTGACAATTAGACTAACAACACCTCAAAAGAGGAAAATCGAATCACATGATTCATGACACCACTTAAAAAATGTGTTGCAAATCCAAAATAAATAGTATGCACAAAGGTACGTTAATGATGAGAAAAATGCGTGAATGAAAGTTAGGGGTAAAATTTGGGGTGCGACAGTTGCCCCTATTTAAATAACTTCACCAAATGGCGTGAGTGATGGTAATCCTCATGGAATCAGCGTGAAAGATATTTAAATATAGAAATAACCGTAAATTTTGCCCCTAAATGCAATGGCATGCTAGACCACAAACTAACTGACCTGTAATTCTTATGCAATGAATGATGATTATGGTATGAATGATTAGAATGAGATATATCGACGACCACAAGCCAAGACTCACTGGGGATGACATACACTGGGGATAAAGAAACGAAAAATGGGAAGTATTCAAAGTGATAAATCAACAGGTTCAAGTGTAATTGTTGACACTAAGAAAAAAAACACAATATTCGAAGTGAATGCGCAGCAGGTTCGATGCGACCAACTGACACTAAGAATAACAACAAAATAAACATTCAAAGTGAATGCGCAGCGGCTCTATGCGACCAACCGACACTAAGAATAACACCAATAAAATATTCGAAGTGAATGCGCAGCGGCTCTATGCAACCAACTGACACTAAGAATACAACAAAATAAACGTTCAAAGTGAAAATGCAGCGGCTCTATGCGACCAACTGTCACTGGAAAATGATAAACATAAGAATTCAAAGTGAATGTGCAGCGGCTCGATGCGACCAACTGACACTAAGAATAGAACAAAATAAACGTTCAAAGTGAAAATGCAGCGGCTCTATGCGACCAACTGTCTCTGGAAAATGATAAACATAATATTCAAAGTGAATGCGCAGCGGCTCGATGCGACCAACTGACACTAAGAATAGAAACAAAATAAACATTCGAAGTGAATGTGCAGCGGCTCTATGCGACCAACTGTCACTGAGAATGACAACAACAAACTTATTCAAAGTGAATGCGCAGCGGCTCGATGCGACCAACTGACACCATGAATAACAACAAAAATATTCGAAGTGGAAGCGCAATAGGTTCGAGACCTATTGACACTAAGAATAGAAGCCAAGATACACTCAAAGTGAATGCACAACAGGTTCATGACCAGTCGACACTAAGAATGATAAAGACAAAGTAGTCAAAGTATTCAAAACGGTAAATTAGCAGGTTCAAATGTAACTGCCGACACCGAGGATAAGGAAGGAAATCACAGTGATTTAGCAGCGGCTCTATGCGACCAGCTAGCATTGGGGATAAAATGCAAATCACCCAAAGATAGATCAACGGCTCTAGGCGGCCGGCTAACACGAAAAAGTAACAACAAAATATGTTGGAGTTTTCAAATAAGATAAAACATCCAACCTCTGGAAATTCCTTCAGGAACCATCAGGAGAAAGATACAAGTATGTGCCAAAATCAAATGGACTTGGATTTTAAGCAACAGGTTTCACGATCCGCTTAACAGATTTGTGTCAATGACAATTGGACTTCAAGGAGATATTGGTGGTCATAAAGACAAATACCAACCACAATTAGAATTCCACTAGGGACACCAGCAATTACTGGGGACAAAAACATTGGTAGACCAAACTTCGGGTACCAACAACAATGGATTTTCAAATTAAACACTAATGATATCTGGACTTGGAGTTAGACAGACGACAACTGGGGAAAGACAAATGCTAATGTCAAATGCGCATGATTGAGCATGATGCAAATGATTATGATATGCAAATGTTGACTCTAAGAGACAGGGAGTTTTGACAAGACTCAAATAGGGAGTAGGCTCTCAACACCAATACTTAGATGAGCAATATGAAAAACACTGGGGAGATGTCTTCGAATTTTGGAAATCATGTTTGGCCCAAAGATCCATCTAAGAGTGTTATCAGTTTTGAACTTCTATGGGAATTTCTGTAATAATAGTATAAAAGTGTTGTCGCAAACCAGGACTTCTTGGGGAAACAAAAGGTTTTTTTCAATTTTCCCAAAGTCAAAGAAACTTGAAAGTTTTTCAGTATGTTTTCAAAAACATTTCCTAAAAAAAACTTGTCATTTTCAGAGTTAAATTGTAATCAAGTGATGGCATTTTGCATAACAAAAGAAAATAAGAGGCTGAACAACAAAATTCATAGGCAAAGTTTGTATTTTATTCAAGAATGGTAGCTTGCCAATGGCAAAAACTCCATGGGAAATTACAATTTGAAAATGGCAATGGGGAAAGGTCTACATTGAATCCAACGACCACTACAATCCCTAATAATTAAGACTGCCCGACACCTTGCTTCTGACAAAAACAATTGGATTGGTCTTCCATTATGATTCTTCAGTAATGGTAAACACCATCTGATACAGTCAAATGCCTTTGTCCCTAACTTTTGCCTGGACCGCCCTTTCGGGTTTTCAATCCACCGGGACGCTCTTTTTTGCCTAAGCCGCCCTTTCGGGTTTTCAACTTAGCGAGCTCTATTTTTTTTCATGTTTATCCCTAACTTTTGCCTGGATCTCCTTCATAGGTTTTGATCCACCGGGATACCCATTTTTTGTCTAGGTCGCCATTTCTGGTTTTCGACCTATCGGTTTTTATTTAGGCATAATATTTGGGGTAAAATTTGCGTGAATGAAAGTTATTTAAAATGCGTGAATGAAAGTTATTTAAAATGCGTGAATGAAAGTTATTTAAAAAGGTACGTTAATGATGAGAAAAATGCGTGAATGAAAGTTAGGGGTAAAATTTGGGGTGCGACACCTGTAAAATACTCTAAGTACCCAGTGTGAGAGAAATGAGTTTGATATTTGGAGAAATGTATGTGTTGAACACCAACTCTATTTAAGTTATTTAAATTACTAGTCTTGTTTCGTCAAATTATTTTACTTTCAGTCTCTTTACTTTCCTGCAAAACTTATACTCTTTTGCCATTTTCTTACTTTTGTTCAACTTTTACTTTACTTTACTTCTTACATTCAAGCATTCAAGATTTTAATATCATTGACAAAACAAACCAAAAACAATTATCAAACACTAAGAGTAATTCGACAACAAATTGCACATGTGTCCTAGGACTTGTTTGGTTGGTCCTGCAAGTAACCCAGTTCTGTAAAAGATTGGTTAACCAGAGGTTGTTCGTCAGAAATCACAGCGAACAAATTGGCACACCCGGTGGGACCAGTGCAAATTGAAAAAATTAATACGAATCCTCTTAGTTAGAAAGTTTCTTGCTGCGTTGTATGATTCTTAGAAGCGGTAAATTAGCCGTAATCGATGTAGAAAGACCAAAAAGAACAAGAGGAAGAAAGATGGCTAATCTGCCAAATACTTCAAACAATCCTAATGAAACCATTCCAGTGTCCAATCCTATCCCTTCGTCAGAAGGAGGTGCAGGTTTCGGCCCTGTTTTAGAACAAATTAGGCCTTCATCAGCGGATTCGATACCAGTGGTTTCAGGATCCCAAAATACGCCTGGTTCTTCCACCATGGGGCACTCAATGCCCATGGGAACGCCTCCTCCTGGAGGAAATACCTTTAGGCCATTCTTTAATTATTCCATGCCCATGTCTGGTAGAGAATAACCATACGGAATGTCAACTTCAATGATGGCAAACTTACATAATTCATCACCATTGTTCTCCGATGCTATGGTCCAAATATCTTCACCATTACAAGGGTCAGGATATGGTGGAAATGGGAGTAGATTAAACCAGATTCCACCAGGATTCCAAATGCCAACTATTACGAACCATTCCGCGCAAGTGATTCGTCAACAGATGGATGAAAGTAACCATGATATGGTACAGGCATTGACACAACAAATGGGGGAAGTATTCAACCCTTTAATACAAAACACTACCCAAACAAACCAGATATTGGCAGAACAAATGGCACATATTGCTAGTTTTTTTGGAGTCCCTTAAACGCAACAAAGAATACAAATAAATCAAAATCCTGCCAATAGGCCTGTCGAAGAAGAACTTACCATAAACCAAAGGCCATTAGGAAATCCTCAGGAAAATCCTAGGGGCCAAGAGGTAGTAGTCGAACAACCTCATGTAGAAATTCTCGTTCGACAGGAACCTAGGATAATAATAGTTCAAAGAGACCAAAACGCTGATGAAATATTGCAGCAGAGAATGCGTTGTAACAATTTACCTGTCGAAAATAACATTGCAACCATGGTCGAAAGAATAATGGCGCAAAATGGGGTGAACGTAGGATTACAGAGGCCTAGTTATATTTCCCCTTTGTCTGAATACGGTTTGCAACAAGAATTACCACCAAGGTGGAAAGTCCCTAAATTCACCAAATTTTCAGGGGATACTAGTGAATCCACCATAGAGCACATAACACGTTATTTGATCGAAGCGGGAGAGATTGCTAATAATGAGAACTTAAGAATGAAATATTTTCCAAGTTCTCTGACAAAAAATGCTTTCACTTGGTTTACTTCTTTGCCTGCGACTTCAATATTTACATGGACCCAATTAGAAAGATTGTTCCATGAACAATTCTATATGGGGCAAACTAAGATAAGTTTGAAGGAGTTAGCAAGTGTCAAAAGAAAATTCTCTGAACCTATAGATGACTATCTAAATAGGTTTAGATTATTGAAGGCTAGATGTTTTACGCAAGTGCAAGAACAAGAATTAGTCAAAATGGCTGCAGGGGGTCTGGATTATTCCATAAGGAAAAAATTGGACACCCAGTATTTAAGAGACATGGCACAACTAGCAGATAGAGTAAGACAAATAGAAAGGCTAAAAACTGAGAAATTTAGATCAAATAAAAATAAAAAGGAAAGAGTGGCCTATGTAGGGATATGTCAAGACGAAGATTATGACGAAAACGAATCCGTCATTTTCGACGAACAAGAAATTGATCTGGCAGAACTAAAACAAGGCCCACCGTATTCGTGTAAAGTTTTAGCTCCGTCGAATGGAAAAAATCCAGTCGAAATTGAAAGGAATGATAGGTTCCCTAAAAGAACTTACACATTCGACATCACCAAGTGTGATGATATTTTTGACTCATTAGTTAAAGATGGTCAGTTGATAAAACCAGCAGGCACTAAAGAGCCTCCTGTAGACCAACAGAAAAAGAGAGGTTTTTGCAAATACCATAATTTCTTGGGTCATAAAACTTCTCAATGTTACCTTTTCAGGGATCTTGTCCAGAATGCAATTCAGAACGAAAGGCTGAAATTTAGAGACAAAGCTAAGCAACAGATGAGGATTGACTCTAATCCCATGCAGGTTGTGGAGGCCAACTATGTTGAACCAGAGATGGTGAATGTGGTCGAAACGGAAGTAATGTCTGAAGGAAGTTTTGAAATGGTAGAAGCTACTGAGGGCTTCGACACCAACTTCACCATGATAGAGGCTGCTGAGGGCTTCGACACCCATGTAAACATGGTGGAGGGTGTTGATGATCTCACTGATCAGGCTGACGAGGTAATATCTGAAGGCTCCATGGCAAAACCAGCCATAATCAAGGTTGATGAGGATCTTGACACTAAAGTAATAAATAATTACACCAACACAGAAGAAACTACTGATAGTTTCGACAGCCAGGAAGAAGTCAAAGCTACTGAAGGCTTCGACAAAGAGAACATAATCAAAGCTACTGAAGGCTTCGACAAGAAGAATAACAACAAAGGTACTGAGCATGGAGTGGTCTGGGACACTCTAGGAGAGCCCAGTGGAAAGTTTGACTTCATGGTGAAGTATTCTGCACCACCAAGCTCTAAAACTGACATCAACGAGATCAAACCCACAGGATGGGGGGATTTCTTCAGAGATGTTGACGAGGAAACAGATAACAAGGTCCTCATTACCAAAAAAGAGGCCACTGAAAGCCTTAGTTATGAAAAATTTGAGAAAATAGGAATTGCTGACAATGTCCACACTGTCGAACCAGTGAATAAAGGCATTACCAGAATTAAAGAAGATCCTGCTGAAAGTTGCGTGCAGCCCATCCCTCATGGACTTCTGCGCAGAATAATGGAAGATCCAAAAGAAAAGTCAGTTGCACAATGTTGTAAATACATCCACAAAGGCTTACACCCAAAAAGCAGTTTGGATCAGTTAAAAGGGAATATCCCTGAGGAGATGATGCTAGTCGAAAAGATGAACAAACTAAAGATTACAAGTGATCAGAATGCAGATGTTCATATGGTGGAGGTTACTCAGAAAACACAACCATATACCAATAAAAAGAATCATCAAGAGGAACATCAGAAGTTTGTTTATCCAAAAGAAGACGAAAGTCTGGTGGAATTCATCCAAAGATGCCAGAAAAAGAATGCAGAGGTCATGCTTTGTCCAAGGTGTAGTGTTGTATTCGACAGAAAAGCAGCCAACAATCTGGAAGCAGTGGAGAAGGCCAAAAAGAGAGGGAACTGGGGAGCAGTTCCACCAGCCAGAAATGAGAGGTTTGATACAAGAGAAAGGGATCATCATAACCAAAGAATGGGAGGAAGGCGTTATAATACCTATAAGCCATCCAACAAGGCGAATGATGACAAGTGGGTCCAGCCTATAAGGAATGCCCAAGGTCAAAAAAGGTGGAAGAACTTTGAAGTAAATAGAGGTGCTTCGATAGAAGCAAAGAAGGAGGTAGAAAAACCAAAGCCAAGATACGTCTCTGAAAATTACAAGGGGAAGAAACCCATGTCAAGGTCACAATGGAGGAGATTTCAGAGGCAAAAGAGAGCCGAAAAAGAAACTGCAGAACAAAACAGGGATGCTAAAAATAAAACTGAGTCAAGTAAGTTTAAGTAGGCAATAAGCAAAGGAGAATCTCTGCCAAAAGAAGAGCCTTCTCAGAAAAACAAATCTGGCAACATAACAGAAATGTCGAAGACTAACAACAAAATGCCAGAAGACGAAGAAATGACTGATGACTTCAAGTCAGATTCTGAAGCATCCTTCGACGGAACATGCAATGTGGTTTCAGTATTGCCTAGAGATTATGACAGAACAATGGAAGTGGAGGACGAAGCGGATGATATGGCAGATGACAGAATAGGGCTTAAGCATGTGTGTTACTATGTAATGAATAATGGTTGTGTCGAAGAGCATAATGCGTTCTTTGAAAAGCCAGACGATGCAATGAAGGCCCATTTGAAACCCTTGTTTATAAAAGGGAAAGTAGAGAATGTGGGTGTAAACAAGATCTTGATAGACGGAGGAGCAGCTGTCAATCCAATCCCTCATTATATGATAAAGAAGATTGGCAAAGATGACTCAGACACCAAACCTCACAACATGGTGTTGTCTAACTATGAAGGTAAGGTAGGAACAACATTGGGGGTGATACAGTTGAACCTAACTGTCGGAACCATTACCAGACCTACAATGTTTGTGGTGATAGCATCAAGAGCAAACTACAATCTGTTGCTAGGAAGAGAATGGATCCATGGGATTGGGGCTGTACCTTCATCCATGCATCAGAGGATAGCAATTTGGAGGCCAGATGGGATCTTCGAGAACATAGAGGCAGACCAAAGTTACTTCATGGCTGATGTGAACAACGTTAATAGTCGTAATTTCGACAAAAACTTGGCTCACATAGCACCTTGCAACCCTGCTGGGTTCGATTTGACAGCCTCCGACAATGCATATTGCTCCATGTACCTCCACCCTACGCATGGATTCCAGTGGGACAAAGAGATAATTGGAGAGACGAATTATGCTTGGGGAACCACTCATGTAAATCCAACTGGGTGGGGAAGTGAATTTAGTGAAAATGACTGAAGCATCAACAATGGAAAGGATTACAGCTTATATAACCGAAAACAAACTCAAAGCGGCCCTTGAGGCCGAAGTAAAATATATGGCTGTTAAAGCCAACGCACAAACTGTCGAAGGACAACACTCTTAACAAACTGTCAAAGAACAATATCTTTAAGAGAATGTTGGGGAACAATGTTCAAAACAAAGTATTGAAGGAAACTTTAATGGCGAATGGCAAAATCAAAGGCTTGACGCCATTTATGATGACGAACCCCTGGGGTTTCAAAAAGATCCAGCCCCAACAAATATGAAAATGGTGGCGCAGGATCCCTTAGAAGAAATTAATTTAGGACTGGGGGCAGAAAAAAGGCCAACTTACATCAGTGCCAGGATGGATCCTCAGTTCAGAGTCGAAATAATCCAATTGCTGAATGAGTTTAAAGACTGCTTCGCATGGGATTATGACGAAATGCCTGGTTTAGACAGGAACTTGGTCGAATTGAAGTTGCCAATAATGGAGGGAAAAAAGCCAATAAAGCAAACTCCCAGACGCTTCGCACCAGAAATCCTGTCGAAAATCAAAGAAGAAGTCGAAAGACTTCTAAAATGCAAATTCATCCGTACAACGAGGTATGTCGAATGGATTGCTAATATTGTTCCTGTGATCAAGAAAAATGGCAAGCTTAGGGTATGCATTGACTTTAGAGATTTAAACGTAGCTACCCCTAAGGATGAATCATATGCCAGTAGCAGAAATGCTTATAGATTCTGCAGCAGGCCATGAGTATTTGAGTATGCTTGATGGATACTCTGGCTATAACCAGATTTTTATTGTTGAAGAAGATGTTCCAAAAACAGCTTTTCGTTGTCCAGGGGAAATAGGAACATATGAATGGGTAGTCATGCCCTTTGGTTTAAAGAATGCTGGAGCCACCTATCAAAGGGCAATGAATTCTATTTTTCATGATTTCATTGAGACATTTATGCAAATTTATATAGATGATATTGTGATTAAGTCTGTCTCAGGTTCAAGCCATATTGACCATCTTCGACAATCCTTTGAAAGGATGAGGAAGTTTGGTTTAAAAATGAATCCCCTTAAATGTGCTTTTGGTGTGCAGGCGGGTGATTTCTTAGGTTTTGTGGTCCACAAGAAAGGGATCGAAATTAACGAGAACAAAGCCAAAGCCATAATGGAAGCGAAAGCGCCATCGACAAAGAAGGGATTGCAGTCTCTACTAGGGAAAATCAACTTTCTTAGAAGGTTCATCTCCAACCTTAGTGGAAAGACACATGCTTTCTCACCTCTACTTCGACTGAAGAAGGAAGATTTCACTTGGGGGAAAGAGCAACAAGATGCTTTCAACAAAATCAAAGAGTATCTGGCTAGTCCTCCAGTTCTAATGTCTCCTTGTCGAAAAAGAAGTATGAGGCTTTACATCTTAGCATCTGACAGAACATTGGGAAGCATGTTTTGTCAGGAAGATGAATATGGCGTCGAAAGGGCCATCTATTACCTCAGCAGAGTCTTAAATGATGTTGAAACTAGATATAGTATAATAGAAAAACTATGTTTATGTGTATATTTCTCTTGTACAAAGTTAAAACATTATATAAAACCCATTGATGTATATGTATCTTCTCATTTCGACGTAATAAAACACATGTTGTCTAAATCCATTCTACATAGTCGAATTGGAAAATGGGCCTTGGCATTAACTGAATATTCTTTGAAGTATATGCCTCTAAAGGCAGTCAAAAGACAAGTGGTTGCTGATTTTATAGCTGACCACTCAATAATTGAAAGTGAAATAAAATATGTCGAAATAGAACCTTGGAGATTATATTTCGACGGTTCCAGTCACAAGAATGGAACTGGTGTTGGGATGCTGATTATTTCTCCTAATAAAATTCCAACAAAATTCAAGTACAAAATAGAAGGCTTGTGTTCAAATAATGAAGCAGAATATGAGGCTTTGATTGCTGGACTTGAGATATTGTTGGAATTGGGGGAAACAAGAGTCGAAATAATGGGTGACTCTGAATTGGTAATAAAGCAATTGACAAAAGAATACAAATGTGTCAAGGAGAACTTGATCATGTACTTTGTAATAGCCAACAGACTCCTCAAGAAATTCGACAGTGCAGCCTTTAAACACATTCCTAGATTGGAAAATCAATAAGTAAATGACTTGGCTCAACTGGCATCAGGCTATAAAGTGTCAAAAGAAAATTTGGAGAAAGCTATTGAAGTAAGAGGAAAAGTATTATCCACCAAATTGTCCCCATCATATTTGGAAACAATAAGACTGGGTTATGGTGACGAAGAAAATTTTGAAATTTTTAATGTAGATGATCCAGAGATGGGAGATTGGAGAAAACCTATTAAGGACTATTTACAAAACCCAAACCAGACAGTCGAAAGAAAAATAAAGTATAGGGCTTTAAGCTATGTAATTTTTGGAAATGAGTTATTTAAAAAGACTGCAGAAGGAGTCTTACTAAAATGCTTAGGTGAGACTGAAGCTTATATAGCTTTGTCGAACGTGCACAGTGGTGCGTGTGGTGCACACCAGGCAGGTCACAAGATGAAGTGGTTACTATTTCGACAAGGGATGTATTGGCCAACAATGTTAAAGGACTGTGTCGAATTTGCAAAAGGGTGCCAAGAATGCCAAATTCATGAAGGCATACCTCATGTACCTGCAAATGAGTTGCACTCTATTATAAAGCCTTGGCCGTTCAGAGGCTGGGCTTTAGATTTAGTTGGGGAAATTCGACCAGCTTCTTCAAAGGGGCAAAGATACATTTTGGTTGGAGTAGACTATTTTACTAAGTGGATTGAAGCTATACCACTAACGAATGTAGATCAGGAGGCAGTTGTAGAATTCATCCAGAAACATATAATTCATAGGTTTGGAATACCAGAAACCATAACCACTGATCAAGGATCTGTGTTTACTGGGAAAAACATGCAGGCATTTGCAAAAGAAACAGGTTTTAAGTTGTTAACTTCGACACCCTATTATGCCCAAGCAAATGGACAGGTCGAAGCAGCCAACAAAGTTGTGATAAATCTGATAAAAAAGCATGTTGGTAAAAAACCAAGAAATTGACATAAGACTTTGGATCAAATTCTGTGGGCTTGTCGAACGTCTCCTAAAGAGGCAACAAATTCTACCCCATTTAAGTTAACTTATGGGCATGATGCAGTATTACCAGTTGAAATCCATTTACAATCAATACGAATTCAAAGGCATCATGAGATTCCATCTGAGACTTATTGGAGTATGATGATGGATGAGTTAGTTGACTTAGATGAGGAGAGGTTGCGTGCTTTGGAGTTGATAAAGAGGCAGAAAGAAAGAGTCGAAAAGTTTTACAATAAGAAAGTAAAATTTAAAGCTTTTTTAGTTGGTGATCTTGTTTGGAAGGTAATTTTGTCCATGGACAAGAAAGATAGATTAATGGGAAAATGGTCTCCTAAATGGGAAGGACCTTTCCAAATCTTAAGAGTCTTTTCAAATGGCGCATATGAAGTCGAAGAAATAGGAAAAGATAAAAGGATACTGAAAATAAATGGCAAGTATTTAAAAAAATATAAGCCAATATTGCAAGAAATAAAGATAGAAATGGAATAAATTCACAAACTGAAAATGTGTCTTCGCCAAACAGATGGCATTGGTAACATTACATATAAAAGCCTTGAAAGGTTGCCAAAGAAAAACAAATACAAAAACCTATTTCTATTACAAACTATTGTCGAAGAAAAGTTTCTTTGAGTTCGTCAAATTTCTTCTGTTGAAGTTGAATTCGACGTTCACAAAGGCTTTTACTAACAGACAACTTGTCAATTTCTCTATTGAGTTGCTGAGCTATTTCTGCATGTTGAAGCCCCTTTTGAAGTTCTCTGTCAATCTCCTCTTAGTTAGGTTGTTGAAGATTGGCTTGACGTTCTTTCTCTTGAAGGATCTTCTTCTTGAGTTCGACAATTTGAGCCTGGTAGGTCTAGATTTTGCTTTCACATTCAACAGCAGCTTTGGAGTAGTCTTCAGTGAGTTTTTTTAGTTCTGAGATTCTTTCGGTCGAAGAAGCTACAACATTCCACTATGAAACTTGTTTCTCATACTTGGTTGTGATGTTCTGGGAAAACTCCTTTTGGCGAAGTCAGCACTCACCGAGTCAGTCATAGACATCAAATCCATTACCAGACGGCTTTCCTCAGTAGAAGCCTCCAAGAGATTAGCCTGTTTTAGAAGTTTTTTCAAATCATATTGGGCAGAAAGCTTTTTGACCAGAACTTTAAACAAGTCTACACCAAGGATTTTAGTCTTGATCTAACCATTACAACATCAATTGATTGGACTTCAGAGGTAGCTCTAGAAGTTGTCGAACTGCTGTAGGAGGAATCCTGAAAGTTGTGTCGAGAGCTGAGAAGAGCCTTCAGATATTCTAGAGGTTTTCTCACTTTCAGACTCTCAATCTCTTCATGAGATAAGCTTGTCGAACCCGTGTTTGGAGGAGTTTCTGTTTGAGTGGGAATAGGTTGAGCACTTCCTCCAGGAGGCAAGCTTGTATCTGGTCGTTTCGACATACCTTTTTCCTCTTCGACAGCCTTCTTGTCAGCTTCTGTTGTATCAATTGGTCCTTGCGTTTGTTCATCTTGGTCCTTATCAGTTTTTTCCTCCATGGTGAATTCTGGGCGAATAGGGGAGTTGTTGTCAGATGAGTCTTGGTCACTGATGTCGAAGTCACTATTGGTTTGAGGTCCATAAACACCAGCGTCTGGAGTGGCTTCTCCCAGGAGTCGTTCAACCAAAGTTTTCTCAGAATCAGAGGGGATACGTTTTTCTTGGACTTTGGAGGTTCCTTCGACGTCGAGATCAACCTGAGGTCAACAGCAAAAGGAAATTGAGTAAAGAAATAATGCAAGTAAAAAATGTTTTGAATACTATAAGTCAAAATGAAAATACCTGAGGAATCTCAGTATGGATGCTTGAATTCCCACTCTTCTCACTTTTTGAGTGAGCTTTGGTGATTGGACTGGTAGGGGGTTCTTCTGTGGACGATAGATCTTTGGGATGCTACCGTTTTTATTTTCATACCCTTTTTCCTTTTGAGAGGCTGTAGTTCAGGGGATTCGTCTTCAGACTCTTCGACACTCACCTTCTTCTCTTCTTGTTTCCTCTTAGTTGCTGGTGTGCGATTTATCTGAGACATACAAAAAGAAATTTGTTCAGAATTAAGAATAATAAAGTTTATATGAGAAAGGTGGAATGCTTTGGCATGTCGAAACCTTCTTTGCAGCTGCAGGTGATCTTTCGACCTGTTTTGTGGAAGTCCCTTCGCCAGGGGTTTTCTTGCTAGTTATCTTGACAGCTGAAAGGAAAGAAGATAAATGAACATGGATATAAAACATATAAAAAGTTAGAAAAAAAGAGAAGTTGTATTTCTTCGACACCTTCAAGAATAGGAGATTCCACACGAACGTGTTCTATTCCAATATGAAGGTGCCCTGGGAAGTTGTCCAAATGATATTTCGTCGGAACCACACGATCAGTAGGTTTTTTGCTAGACTCACGAAGCAGCTTTAAGTCAGACCCACACACAAACCAATCTGGGAATGGGGGGCACAAGGCCACACCAAATTCTGCAAAAGGAAGTGGGGGAAACCTTGGAGGATACGTGGTGAACGCATAGTTATAGCGTGCATGTGATGGAATGTATGGAGGCAATGCCAGCTTATCCATTTTTTCTGAAAACTTTTGTTTTAGGGTCACTGTTGCTTCACCTATGGTTCGACGAAGATCATTTGGCCTGTAAATAGTTTCAAAATATTTTTGAAAATTTTGAATCTCTTTGATGTGTTTGTCCGTACCTTTCTTCTTTTTATCCTGCACAAAAGCAAAAGCGTTCGTCAGGTGTGTTGTAAAAGTTGCTACGTCGAAGAACTTGGTAAGGTAGTATTCTTTCCACCAGACGTCGAAGTCCTCAGTGCACAAATAGGTTGGTCGAAAAATTACAGGGTGGACTTCCAAGGATGCGTCAAAAAATATGTGATATAGTTCTAGACTTTTTTCTAAGTTATGAAAGGAATTGTAGAACAAGATGGAACCTTTCTTGGGATAGATGGGTTTGGTTTTCGTTTGGATTAACCCAAATTGTCTAGCCACCAGATTAGGCTGATAGACAATGAGAGAAATCTTGGTGTTATTCAGGCTATGGTGAGAAAAAAGATGCCTTGGTGTAAGAAATGATGCCCAGATGGATATGTAGGAATCCTCTTCTTTCTGATGTTCTAAAGGAAGTTGTCTGGTGAACCATTTGGGACCTACAGTCCTGTTGGCGAAGGGTGCCATGGATGGTGTGAATTTGTAACGTTTGGCAAACATCATCACGTAGCTGGTGAAGGCTTGTCGAAGGCTTATCCCTTCATCAGTTGGAGTTAGTTTGACCAGCCTAGGCCATTCGACGCGCATGTCCTTTACCTCTTCTTCGTCTATTGGGTTCTTGATGGGAATGCAGGTTTCAAAGGTGGCATTCAGCCACAATTGTAGAAGCCAGAAAGGGCCTGTCAGGCTGATATTTCCCTTTTCTTTGATAGTCTTCAGGTTGTTTACACTTTCGCTCAGGGACTCATAAAGATTCACTAGAAGCATTTCACTTAGACAAAAAGTAACTCCAGCATGAAGTTGGTTAGCAATGGTGATATAACTCCTGGCAACTTGAAGAAATCAAGTGCAGAAGACGAATTTTGCCAGCCACAAAGTGAGGAAAGCCACATGCTCTTTATCAGAGACCTCTTCAGTGTCTTCACCTTGGTGGTGTGCAATGAACAGGGAATAACCAACATGTTTTGTGTCGAAGCCTATAGGGTCTTTATTTAAGTGTTCAGGGTTGAAAATCTCACCTATAAGATTAAGACTTGTGATGGCTGCTATATCAAAAAGAGTTGGGGTGACCATCCCACAAGGGAGGTGAAAATTGTTGTAAGTGCTATCCCAGAAATATAAGGAAGCCAATAACATGTTTTGGCAGTAACGTGGTCCATCTTTCGACAGCTGGATTAGGTCATAGATGCCTGTTTTCTTCCAAAATTTCCCCTTAGCCTTTTCGACTCTACTTAACCAAGCTAGGTAATCCGTAGGGTCTTTTGTCAATGGAGGGCTCCTAAAAATCCTATTTTGATTTAAATATGATAAATCTAGGTTTGTCGAAGCTAAAGGGGTTTCAGGTTTTTTGGAGGATGTTTCAGTAGGTTGAGGTTTCCTACTTGCACCTATGGGTTTTGAAGCAGAATAAGAAGGGTAAAAATCTTTTAGACGGTCCTGATCAGCGTTAGGATCAGATAGTGGACCTAACATTGCTTGACAAACTCCAGAAATTAAAACAGGGATGAATACCTGAGATCGGTAGATGCTGGCTTTTTCTCTCTCATTAGGAGGTTCTGGAATATATTGTTGCTGGTTTACTTGCATTGGCCCAGGTAGCGTGTGAGCAGGAGGAAGATCAGTGGTTCTTTTTGCTTTCTTAGCACCTTGATCAGCAACGTTCTTTAGAGGAGCCATTGTTGAGAGAAGTTTTGAGCTAGAGTTGCAGAGGGATTAATGGAATGGAGATACTTGTTTGGTAAAGAAGAAGAAGTTTAAGAGTGTAAAAAAATGAAAAGGTTTGAAAAAAGATATTTATAGGAAGAAAAATGATAAAATAAAAGAAAAGGAAGAAAAGAAACGTTTCAGTTTTTTGATCATGGGGTACGTGTCCTTTTGATCAACGGTGATGATCAAAGAAGTGGTGGTTGGAGAAAACCCATGATTAGCTAGGTTGTAGGGTTATGGAAGATCGTGTCTAAACGTGGGCTAGATGAGACGTTTTCAGAGAAAGTGAAATCATGTTTTTTCTTGGGACTTAACAAAGTCACGTCACAATTAATGAAACTGACATGGTGTCAGAATGATTTCGACATCAAAGGATGATTTCTCCAGAGTTAGTCGAAACATCTTTGCTGGGGGGCAATTTGTAGGCACATAATTTCGAAACCATGAGTTTAAGATGTAAAATCATTTTTTACTATGGAAATGGTCACCAGATAAAGGGGAAAGAAAATAAAGATATTCAGAAGGTTTGACATTTTTTACAAGACCAGATGCTTAAACACTTCGACAGGAATATGAGGAATATTTCAGCAGACAGAGTTTGAAGAACTTTCATTACAGTTTAGCATTTGGTAGAATTTGAAGAATTGATGTGTTTTTCGACATTTCGACAGAAGATGGGTTGGAAAAAATTTCGACAAAAGGGGTTTTTCCCATAAAGTTTGAAGAAGTTTTTGTTCTCTTCGACAATTCGACAAAACGAAGAGATGCAGCGTTTCGTCACAAAGAGGAAGAATTCAAATTTAAAAGTTACAACATTTGGCAGTTGGACGCGTGGAAGTCTCAGGAAAAGAAGAATACATGCAGATTGACAAGTGTCAATTAGTTAGGATTTTTCCGTTGTAGGCAGTTATTTTATTTGTATATAAATAGGGTAGTTGTTGTAGAATCCTGTGTGTGAAAAACTTGTACAATAATCCTGTAAAATACTCTAAGTACCCAGTGTGAGAGAAATGAGTTTGATATTTGGAGAAATGTATGTGTTGAACACCAACTCTATTTAATTTATTTAAATTACTAGTCTTGTTTCGTCAAATTATTTTACTTTCAGTCTCTTTACTTTCCTGCAAAATTTATACTCTTTTGCCATTTTCTTACTTTTGTTCAACTTTTACTTTACTTTACTTCTTACATTCAAGCATTCAAGATTTTAATATCATTGACAAAACAAACCACAAACAATTATCAAACACTAAGAGTAATTCGACAACAAATTGCACATGTGTCCTAGGACTTGTTTGGTTGGCCTGCAAGTAACCCAATTCTGTAAAAGATTGGTTAACCAGAGGTTGTTCGTCAAAAATCACAGCGAACAGCCACGTAGCCCTAGAACCCCTCCTCCCAGTCATGTGAATTCAGTGTTCTGTTTTAATACGTTTTGTTACGCACCCACAATAAGAACCATGCACCATTCATTCATGATTCAGCTTCCTGCCACGTCAATTAATGAATGGTCCACCACATGCGTTTGATCAATCCTGCATATCTTGTTTTTTCCAGGTTTTTTCTCCGAATTTCCACAATATATAACATATTCCTGCGCACCTTTGGGCCTCATCCATGCTATGCGCACCCCCCAGTCAGCTCAGCCCAATCCATTTCAGTACAAAAACCTTGCTATTTCCACCCCCAGTCTCATTTCATTTTTATTTCTTTTTTTTCATTTATTTCTTTTTATTCCATTTTAGTTTCTAATTAATTAAAATATTTCTGAATATCCAAAAATTCCCAAAAAATCACGAGTCTTCTTTTAAGTTTCTTTTATTTTTCTATATTTTTATTTATTTATTTTTAATTTCCACTTGTCATAATTAATTCCTTATTTCAATTAACTTCTTTTTAATCCTTTCTTGAGTATACTGCCTTGTCAATTTTCTATAGACTTCATTATTTTGAGTTTTTTGCTCATTCTTTTTGATATGGATTCCTAAGACATTGTAGTTCTTATGTGTTTTTTCCCCTGATTTTTAGAAATTTATTTCTTAGGTCTTGGTCCTTTGACGTGTGTTGGAAGTTATTAACCCTAGTTTGTGTTCTTGCCTCCATTTGACCTAGTTTGCTTCTGAATTTCTCCAAATCCTTTTGGCTCATTGATTTACCATGTTTGAAGATCATTTGGTTTAAGTTGTGGAATTTTTAGATGCTTGGTTGATTTAATGTGGATTTTTGTTCTCACCTTGTCCCATTTTGCTTCTTTTGGTTCATTAGGTATCTTATAAGTTTAGAAGGGCACTTGTGCCAACTTCTTCTTCTCATTTGGGGTTCTTTTGGGGTATGGGATCCTTCCTGGTCCTAGTTTAGGGTTTGAGTCTTAGGAATTTTTGTGTTTGTTTCCCTTTTAAGTTCTTTCTTTCTTAAGTGTGCTTTCACTTCTTCCTTACTTCTTTCACTCCCATTTTGTGTTTGTTTGGTATTGTGTGTCCATTCTCTTCATCTTGCTAGCTTCTTAAGCTCTTCCTTGATTTGTGTTGGTTCTGATCTTGTACATTGAGTCCATGTTTGTGCATCTTTGCTTTGCATCTTTCTTAAGTTTGCATTTGTTTGCCATGTGATTCATGTTGCATCATGTTAGCTTGTATGCTTCATCTCTCATTCTTTTGTCTTGCATTTGCATTGAGTACTTGTACATATCATTTCACTTCTGTTTGTATGATGTTAACATGTCATTTTTGTTCACCTTGCTTCATTTGTATGCTTATGATACTAACCTTGCAGGGGCTATGGTAAGTGTGAGGTGTGGAAGTTGAGTTCCACATCTCCAACTCTCATCTTTTCTTCTCATTTCTTATTTGTACTAACCCTTTGCTTATTGGGCCTAGGCCTTACTCATCTTATCTCTTCTTCTTCTTCTTTTCTTCTTCTTCCTTCTTCATTAGGATAGAAAACCACACTAACCTTAGGACATCCATGCATGACAACACTTAGGATTCTTTAGTCCCCCTTTAGAATTTTGCCTTTGTGATCCTTTTGGTTCTTATTCTCTTCTCATCTCATAAATATAAAAAACATCTTAATAATTTTGAAGTAATGCCTTGCTCAATAGCCTTATCCCATGAGGTGTGCTTGTAGTCTTCCCATCTTGGGATAGTACAAGTTTACCTTGTGATGCACAAGTCTGATCAAGGTATCTTCTTCACAAAGAAAAGCATAAAAAACACTTCTTCATCTGTAAATACCAAAAACACTTAATAAGTTAACAAGTTAGTGAGCTTAGGCCCTAATCTTTGGGTTCAAGTTTTGGGGATCTTCTCCTTACTTGAGTGTGCTTGTTCTATTATTCCATCTTGGAATGTAGTGACAAGTGCACATTCCACAGAAAAGAGCTTGAGTTCACTTCCTTGGGACACACTCAATAAAAGCTTCATAAAAAACACAAACAAACAATAAGCGTCTCTCCTTCGGGAATTCTTTTCTCATCTCCTTCGCTCCGTACGCGAACTCGCTCCTACTTGTCATTTTGCAAGACGGTAACGCGCTCGTCGTCCGAGCCTGCAACACCTGAGCATTGACATAGGCAGTTCAAGCCTTCATTCACAAGCAATTTCCTTGTTACCCCTAGTTAGGGGAACTACGGCGTCTCTGATCCTCATTATCCTGATGAGGTACGTAGGCAGCGGGGTATGGCCCGTTCGAGCACAATCTTTCTTTTCCCTACATTTTACTCTTTATGTTTTCATTTAGTTCTTTTCTCATTTCTATTTTCCAGTTCATTTCTTTTCTTTTAGCAGCAGCTTTCATACCCTCACCCTTTGAAACAGTTTTCTTTTGCAAGCGTGGATCCCGTCGGGTACGGCGGACGATCTGGGTGCTAATACCTTCCCAGGTCGTAACCGACTCCCGAACTCAGTATCTTTGGTTCGCAGGACCTGTATCCTTCCTCTTCTTTCTTCTGGTTTGTGCAGCATTACCATTCCCGTTCTTTCGGGATAAAAATGCCTAGCTGGTGACTCTATTCTTTTCCGCGCCACTTTCGTGTTTATACCAGGATGGAAATCCGGGGAGCGACAACTTGGTCTTAACACAACATCTTCAGGACTGAGTTTGTCCAGAACCTCTTTAGGGAGCACATTTAATGAAGAACCATTGTCCACCAGCACATGAGACAAGGTAGTGCCTCTATATTCAATGGAGATATGCAGAGCTCTGTTATGGTTTCTCTTGGCAAGACTCAAATCAGCATCAGAAAAGCCCAGCCCATTATCACTAGTCAGATGTGCCACACAATTCTCAAACTGGTCAACAGAAATCTCATTTTGCACATGAGCAGTCTTCAAGAACTTGATTAAGGCTTTAGCATGAGCCTCAAAACATAACAACAAAGATAACATGGAGATTTTGGAGGGAGTATGCCCCAACTGGTCAACAATATCATAATCACTCTTGCGAATGATCTTCAGTACTTCCTCCATCTATTTAGAAAGATTTTCAGCAGTTGGTGCTTCAGCTTGCACAGGTTCAACCACAGGACCCTTGCCCCGGGCATCAATACTTGGCCCAGCAGTGGAGGTAGTCGTTGGAGTAACTGCACTTTTAGAGGTAGCTTGAGGAGATAAGATTCTTCCACTTCTGGTGATCTTACTAAATCCAACAATATTGTCAATATCAAGACCAACATCAGTAACAGGTGCATCAGCCAGAGGTTCTTGCTTGACACCATGGATGTAAACATCAGAACCATAATTCCAGGGTATAGCTTTATCAGAAGTATAAGGAACATGACTAGGAGTGGTAATGATCATGGGAGCCATTCTAACTTCAGCAACAGTCTTCACAAGGCCTTCAACAGTAATTCTGACAGGACCTTTAGAAGTGATCCTGACAGGGCCTTTGGAGGTAATCTTCACTGGCACTCTATCAACCATAGCTATATCTTCAAGCTTCGTGCTTTGCGTCAAATGTTCACACATACTTTCAACAGAAGGTGTCCTCTCAAACAATATAGTGTAGTTGTCCATGAGGCATTGGATACCATCCTTCAATTTCCAGCAACTATCAGGTTTGTAGACACAATAGAAACAATCTTCATTGCAACCTGGAAAGAATCTAGCCTGCACCAACTTCTTCTTGATAATGGATAGAGGAGTAGTCACATCTGCTACTGAGGAAACATAGGAAACCTCATCAACAACATTAACAGTCTTCTCATGATTGGGCATAGAAGCAGTGATCACATTTGGGGTCCCATGAGGGTCAAATTCAATTTCTCCAGCTTCAATCATGTCTTGAATCTTGTTTTTCAACACCCAGCAGTTGTTGGTGTCATGTCCCGGACTATTAGAATGATATGCACATCTTGCATTAGGATTATATCGAGGAGAGCATGCATTAGGATTCTGAGGAGGATCCCTCAAAGTAATGAGTTCCCCTTTCAACATGTGTTGTAAGGCTTGGGCCAGTGACATGTTGATCTTGGTGAACTGTCTTATAGGCTTCTGTTGATTGCTTTGTTGTGGCTCTGGTGCTGCAGGAGCAGGATTGGAGATGTGAACTACTCCCACAGATTGGTGACTTCTGTTACGACTATGTTGACCATACACAGCATTAGACTCCTTATTCCCGCTAGGGGGCTTCTTAGCAGTGCTTGGTGAAGAGGCACTCACATGTATCTTACCACTTCTTATACCACTTTCCACATGCTCTCCAGTCATTATCAGCTCAGTGAAACCAGATGATGAGCTTCCAATGAGGTGACTATAGAAAGGACCATCCAACGTACTCATAAACATATCCACCAATTCCCTGTCAGTCAGAGGAGGTTGAACTCTGCCAGCCAGGTCTCTCCATTTCTGGGCATACTCTTTGAAACTTTCCTTAGCACCTATAGACATGCTTTGGAGCTGCATGCGAGTTGGTGCTAAATCAGCATTATATTGGTATTGCCTATAAAAGGCCTCAGCAAGATCATTCCAATCACGAATATTAACACTTTCAAGTTGATAGTACCATTCCAATTGAGCTCCAGATAAGCTCTCTTGGAATAAATGAATCCACAGCTTCTTGTCAGCAGTATGTGGCTGAATCCTCCAGACATAGGATCTCAGATGCAGCTTAGGACATGAGACACCATCATAAACCACTAAAATAGGAACCTTGAAGCCAATAGGTATAACCACTCCAGAAATTAACCTCAGATCTTCAAAATCAAGCCCAGGAGATTTTTGTAGTTCCATAGCATTCATCCTATCTTCCAACATCTTGTATTTCTCCTCACTAGCAGGATCATGATAATAGTTTGCCTCAAAATCGGAATCCTCCACAGTACCATGGCGACTACCTCCCTCCTTCTCAGAATTTTCAGACTCAGAATCCTCGATTTGTTCCTTTGTCTTGATAGGACCTCTGAATCTTCTACCCAGGTTGATACGACCTCCTGATTTTCTAGTCTTCTTCTTCTTAGCCAGCAGTGTCTTCAGCTCATCTTGTCCCTTGGACAAGTTCAAGATCAGCTCTTGGAATTGTGCATTCTTAGCCTGGAGATCCTTGACAGTTTGTTCAAGAGCCATTTCTGCTGAAATAAACAGCAAGAAAATAAGATACCTGTTCATAAGAAACCTGTGATGCAATGACATGGTATGTAAATGCATATGCAATGTTTTCAAGGACCGCGGGATTTAAATTTGTTTAAACAACCAGAAAGTAAACTTTTATTAGTAATCAATAAACTTGTTTGCCTCTTGGGCGTACAACAAAAATGAAATGAATACAAAGATGGGGTTTTAAGTCTCTCATGGACGTTTCCTCTTTGTGTTGAGGTATGAGTTGAGATTCCGCTCCTCGTGAAGTTGTCTTGTCAGCTCTAGGATTCTTTCTTGACTAGCTTTGAAATGAGTCTCAAAAGTATCCCTTTGCTCCTTCAACTGGATCCAGGACCTTTGTAACTCTTCCATGTCAGTGGGCATGTCTGGATGAAGAATGATATAAAGAGTATCTCCTTCAGCAACAGGCTCCATGGTAACTGGTAGGATGGCAGGATATGGCATCATAAGAGTCTGAGCACGTGCTCGTACCCATCTGAGATAAGGTTCCATAGGAATGGAGTACTTTGGTTCCAGAGTCTTGCTGTCAACCTTGTTCACCTTGCCCCAAGCTCGTATGAACCTTTGACGGTAACCTTGCAGATCGTTGTCGTAGTCGAACACAATACCCTGAATCAGCATGTCATGAGGACCATTACTCCGAGCATAACCAAACTGACGTAGTGTTAAAGAAGGGTTGTAGGTAATGCCCCCTCTTATGCCAAGGAGTGGCACATTAGGGAACTCTCCACAACGGTCAATGATAGTAACATTCTCCATAGATCTAGAACACCAATGAATATCTGAATATGAAAGTGACATGATCCTCTTAGACCACCTTAACCCTTGTTCATTCTCCATCAATGATCGAGGAAGGTGAGAAATAAACTACCTAGACAATAAAGGTATACAACACATCAGAGTTCCTCGTGCCTTCGTAGTACAGGTATGAAGAGAGTGTAAGATGTTTCCAAGTAATGTAGGCACTGGATTGCGAGTCAGAAATATATCGATGGCGTGTACGTCTATGAATTGGTCTGGATTAGGGAACAATACTAAGCCATAGATTAGTAAGGCCAATATCTCCTCAAAAGTATCATAACTCATAGCCTTCAGGAACACTTGAGCTTTCTCCATCAACACCTTAGCAAGAATACCCTTAACTCCACTCCTTGTTTATAGGACAATGTCTGGTTTCTTCAGATGTAGGGCTGTAGCAATGACTTCAGGTTTAGGCTCCTTCTCTAAGCCTGTAAAGGGTCTCTGATCAAGGATAGTTATACCCAGAAGCTTGGAGAACTCTTCCATTGTAGGAACCAGTTGATAGTCGGGGAATGTGAAACAATGATGTTTAAGATCAAAGAACTGAAACAGGACATTCATCATGTCTTCATTGAACCCTGAAGTGACTAGATTCAGTAGGTAACCATGTCTCTTGATGAATTGGGAGTTTCCAGACACTTGAGAGACCAATTCCTTAAGCTTAGAAGGTATTCCTACAAAGTTGATCCGGATAGTATTCCTACGAGCAGAAGCCATGACCTGCAACAAAGAACAAAGATAAATCCTTTGGTCCTTGAAATGGTTAGTGAAAATGCTATGCTTATGATGCATGATGATGTTATGATGTTATGCTCAATCACAAATATGTGGCACACACAAACAAGTCACACAATAGCCCTAGGTTTGAAGGCTTGCATGAGGTTTAAAGGTAAGTACCATCCCCTGAAGTTTAGTTGGTTCATCCTGTCCTATAAAGTAACCAGGTTCTAAGGGATCTCAATATCATTGATCCTTCACAAGGGTGGTTGTTCAGTAGGCAACTTACTTGCCAACCAAAACCCTCCAAGTTTAGGATCTCAATGAGCGTAGTATCGAGTATCAACCAACTTTAGACTTCTCCAAAGCCGACTATCTCACTACTTTCTAAAGGCCAAGATGGGATAACTAGGGTTCTAAGAGTTAGTTAGTGTATTGACAACATATGGCAGCCACATATTATCCTTAACTTACTTAAGGAACATAAGCACCAACCAAGAAGTCACACTAACTATGGCTACCAGATCAACCATATCGGTATACGCCGTACAATTTCCTTGGTCTATTGCCATTTACCTAAGGTACACTAGATATGGGTTAGGATCTTTCACACATAAGAGCCCAACATATAAGTATATAGCACACAAAGCAAACAATTTAAAGTGATATAATTCCTAAGGGTACCTCTATTTAATATTATCCCCAGCAGAGTCGCCGGTTCTGTAACACGGTGGGAGAACTGACTTTCTATAAATGTTGCGGATAGCAAGAGTCGCCACCGACTTTTATTTTATCCAAAATGAAAGGAAATAAAAGAACAGGAAAGACCTTAAAAGATTTTGAGTTCGGGGGGTAGGTTATATAAAGGGAAGGTGTTAGCATCCTTTATATCCATGGTTATCCATGGGCTCTTAGTTACTTAGCTCACTTTGAATTGTTTTGAAAAGGTGTAGTGTGTGATTAGAAACTTTCTAAGTACTTTGTAATGATCCTCGTATGGATGTATACAAAGACTTGTTTTTGAAAATTGTTTGAAAAGTGTGGTGTGAAGAGTATTTTGAA
This sequence comes from Lathyrus aphaca, assembly GCA_963966055.1. Taxonomy (NCBI): domain Eukaryota; kingdom Viridiplantae; phylum Streptophyta; class Magnoliopsida; order Fabales; family Fabaceae; genus Lathyrus; species Lathyrus aphaca. Next base: position 211,613,916 of record OZ014523.1, on the reverse strand, counting down.
AGGTGAGCAAGTAATTAAGAGAAACTTACCCTATATTAAGTCTTTATTGTTCTTATGTTCTTTCAATGGTAAGACTATCCCTATTATTAAGGAATAGGTAGTCATTACCTTGGATGTTAAGGGACATGTGTAGGGACATCTGGATATAGGCAACTGTAAGGTGTCTTTAGCAATTCGTAGGGACTTATCATCTTTTATTCGAAGGGACAAGATCATTTATCGTAGGCAACCTCGAAGGGACTTGATCTTATAAATTGAAGGGACTTGATGATATTTATGAAAGGACTTGCTTAAGACACCCTACTTGACCTTTTGAAATATGCAACTGAGAGGCAACCCTAGGAAGTGCAAGATGGCGATCAAAGATTGACTTATGTGTGTGCGTGTTTATTTTCAAATATTTATCTTTTAAAGTTAATTATCTAAATTAATTTTAATTATGAACATGTTATACACACCCTAAATTACTAACCATATAATAAAT
>OZ014523.1:211580932-211608432 GCA_963966055.1 Lathyrus aphaca | reverse complement strand
GGGACTAATCAAAACCCTAATTCATTATCATGCTTGGTTGGTCCTAAGGTTTGTGAGGTTTTCAAGAACAATCTTCAATGGAACCACCAGGAAGCAGATGAACAGGATCAAGAGAAGCAAAGTGACTTGCTTCATTCAAGAAGTCAAGTCACTTGAAGAAAGAAAGTGGGAGGAAGAAGGATGAACAAGCTCAAACTTAAGCACAAGTATAAATGCAGCATGCTATGCAAGAGAGATAAGAAGAAAAGTTATGAGAAGTGAAGGCAAATTCACTTCTCATGTTTACTTACCACCTGAAATGTTAGAAACAAATGCAATGCAATGCTAAATGAAATGAAATGACATGATGCTAGGCCAAGCCAGAAGCATGCACATGATGATTATGATGTTATGAAGTGTTGCAAACATGAGACAAGGCATAGGGATGCTCATACAAAGTCATGGATGCAAATGATGCAAGTTAAGGAACATGAATAAACATGAAATGTCATGAAGCATACAAGACAAATGGCATGGCAAAGATGTAATGCAATGATCAATGATGTTTCATACATGTCTTAAGATGTCAAATGAATCATAAGAATGCACAAAATGCAATGGCAAGTCATGTTATGCAAGAGAATGCAAGAAGGATGCAAAAGAAAGCCCAAATTAGGGTTTATGGATCAAACATCAAACACAAGCCAAAAACAGAAGCAAACTTCAACATAAAAAATGGAAAATGGTACCCCAAGGAAACCCTAGACCTATAATGAATCACTGCCCAAAGGGGAGCTCCCAACTCCCAACCAAACTCAAGATATGATTTTTACAAGTTATTAGGGTTTTTTAGGGTTCTTATCAAAACAAATGCCAATCAATTAGAAAATGCAAGATCAAATCATGGCCTTTTTATCCTTGAAAATACATGTCAAATGGAAAACAATGCAAAAAGAATCAATGTCTCAACCTTCACCAATAGGCAGAAATGAATTTTTAAACTTGTGATCAAAATAATGCACAAAATGAGATTTAATTCAATGAAGAATTCTTAAAATGCATCAAGATCAAAAAAGAAATTTGGTTTGAAGGTTGGACAATATTTCTAAATGTCTTAGAACATTTCATGAATTTTTTTGTGATTTTTAAATACTTAAAAGTATTTTTAATTAATTAATTCCCATTAATCAATTAAAAATAATCTTTTAAATATTTAAAAATACTTTTTTAATGATAAAAAATAAAATAAAAATATTTTTGTGTCATAAAAATTAATAAAACCTTAAAGAAAAAGTTTCATAATTTTTATGATTTTTCTTTAAGGTTTTATTAATTTTTATGACACAAAAATATTTTTATTTTATTTTTTATCATTAAAAAAGTATTTTTAAATATTTAAAAGATTATTTTTAATTGATTAATGGGAATTAATTAATTAAAAATACTTTTAAGTATTTAAAAATCACAAAAAAATTCATGAAATGTTCTAAGACATTTAGAAATATTGTCCAACCTTCAAACCAAATTTCTTTTTTGATCTTGATGCATTTTAAGAATTCTTCATTGAATTAAATCTCATTTTGTGCATTATTTTGATCACAAGTTTAAAAATTCATTTCTGCCTATTGGTGAAGGTTGAGACATTGATTCTTTTTGCATTGTTTTCCATTTGACATGTATTTTCAAGGATAAAAAGGCCATGATTTGATCTTGCATTTTCTAATTGATTGGCATTTGTTTTGATAAGAACCCTAAAAAACCCTAATAACTTGTAAAAATCATATCTTGAGTTTGGTTGGGAGTTGGGAGCTCCCCTTTGGGCAGTGATTCATTATAGGTCTAGGGTTTCCTTGGGGTACCATTTTCCATTTTTTATGTTGAAGTTTGCTTCTGTTTTTGGCTTGTGTTTGATGTTTGATCCATAAACCCTAATTTGGGCTTTCTTTTGCATCCTTCTTGCATTCTCTTGCATAACATGACTTGCCATTGCATTTTGTGCATTCTTATGATTCATTTGACATCTTAAGACATGTATGAAACATCATTGATCATTGCATTACATCTTTGCCATGCCATTTGTCTTGTATGCTTCATGACATTTCATGTTTATTCATGTTCCTTAACTTGCATCATTTGCATCCATGACTTTGTATGAGCATCCCTATGCCTTGTCTCATGTTTGCAACACTTCATAACATCATAATCATCATGTGCATGCTTCTGGCTTGGCCTAGCATCATGTCATTTCATTTCATTTAGCATTGCATTGCATTTGTTTCTAACATTTCAGGTGGTAAGTAAACATGAGAAGTGAATTTGCCTTCACTTCTCATAACTTTTCTTCTTATCTCTCTTGCATAGCATGCTGCATTTATACTTGTGCTTAAGTTTGAGCTTGTTCATCCTTCTTCCTCCCACTTTCTTTCTTCAAGTGACTTGACTTCTTGAATGAAGCAAGTCACTTTGCTTCTCTTGATCCTGTTCATCTGCTTCCTGGTGGTTCCATTGAAGATTGTTCTTGAAAACCTCACAAACCTTAGGACCAACCAAGCATGATAATGAATTAGGGTTTTGATTAGTCCCCCATAGTTCTTACCTTTATGTCTTTTTGTGTCTCTCTTCTCATCTCATAATCAGAGATTAAACCCTCAAGGCTCTAAGACTTTGTGATTAGGGTTATGCCTGTATCCTTCTTTTAGGATGGAGTGTATAACTTTAATCCTAAGTATTAAACCCTTAAGGTGTTTAAATCTCTTAATCAACTCATTTAATAAGTATCAAGACATCACACTTGTAACTTGGGCCTTGCATTAGGGTTCTAATTCTTCCTTAAGTGGTTAAGAAGGACTAACCCTAGTGTTAATGGACAAGTCCCCCTCAAGTTGTCTTACAAATCATAAAAAAAAAACATTTCTTCATCATATCATTAAATAAAATCCACTTAATAAAGGTTTGTTTTGTCATGGGTTTAATCCCTAATCATGGATTAAGTTGAGGAGTTTTTCTCAACTTAAACATTCTCATCTATTATCCTTCTTTTAGGATGGTGTAATGAGTCTGTTTAATCCTTGATTATGGCTTAACCTCATTACTCAACACTAAACAAAAATCACCAAAAACATCTAAGTAATCACAAGTAGGTTAATGATCTTAATCCTACACCAAAGGTGATTAAGTGTGAGAATCTGACTTCACACTTAAGGTATTCTCATTACCCCTAATCAGAGGGAAGATGTGATGAGTTTACTAACCCCTTGGTTTAGACTTAAGCTCATTATCCTATGACAAAATCCAAAAAGAAATAAAAGACTGAAAACTCAAAAACAAACAATAATCGTCTCCTCCGGGATTCTTTTCTCATCTCATTCACTCACAAACGAGAACTTGCTTCTTCCGTCTAATGCAAGACAGTTAGCACCTGAGCCAGACAGGTCATACACTTGAGCATAGGAAAATAAGCAGTTCACAAGTCAATTCACCTTTCAGTCTCTTTGGGTCGAACTACGGTGTTCTGACTTCCTCATTGCACGAGAGGATACGTAGGCATAACTTAACGGTTATCGAACAAAAGTCTCTGTATATTCCCCCTCTTTCAGTATCTTTCTTTAGCCTCATGATCTTGAGCATCTTATTCTTGTTCTTACACTGACACTTTCATACTTCACATCACTTTCTTTTACACTGACACCTGTACATTCCTTTCCAGCCATTTTATATACACAGATTGCACTGACACTACCCCTTTATAACACAAATCTTTCAAGCGTGGATCCCGTCGAGTACGACGGACAGTCTGGGTGCTAATACCTTCCCAGGTTGTAACCAACCCCCTTTCTCAGTCTCTCTGGTTCGCGACCGTCTTATCCATTTCTTTCTAGGTCTATGCAGCATTACCTTTCCTCCGGGATAAAAATGCCTAGCTGGCGACTCTTTTCATCTCCAGTGAGTTCCCGGCTGTGTGTTCTCACTGTTCCCTTCGCCGACCGTTCGCGTCTGTACCTTCATATGACCCGGTGTCATTTGTCGGGAGCGACACCTTCCAAATGAAGCATTTTTGGACTTGGCTTGTGAGCCACAAAGTTGTAGAGAATTCAATTTCCTTCAAAATGAGTTTTGGATAGGAAATTTTTGATGAAGCATGTGAAAGTTATGGCTGGTCAAAGTTCAGTTGACTTTTCCTATGAAAACCCTAATTTAGAAACTCCTGATTCTTGATGATCTGAAATATCCTTGATGAATCATGATCAACCCTTGATAAAATGATGAATTTTACTTCATAAACTTGATGTTGGCAAAAAATCATGAAGTTTGACTTTGGTTTGACCACAATTGACCTCAGTTTGACTTTTAGACTGCTTTGACTGATTTTAGCCTATCTGATCATTTGACTGAGCAAACCTTTTGGGAAAGCCTTGAAACTTGACACAGGGATTCTTGAAGACATATAGGATGGTATGAAGCTCACTTGAAGCCTTGGAAGTCCATTTAGCCTGAGGAAACTCAAAATCCTAGTTTAGGATGCATTGCTTAGGAGGATGCTTTGTCTGAGGGAATTGTCAAACTTTCTGACTAATTGTGAACCTTGTGAACCTCTTGGGATACCTTGTGAACCTCTTGGGACACCTTGGTACATAATGCCTTGACTAGGGGAGGGCAAATTTTGGGGTGCAACAGGTGTTAATCAAAAGAACAACAAAGTATATCCATAAAAGGAATCCCACAACAAGCCTGTGGGTAATCTAAGTACAATAGCATGAAACTAAACTCTAGGGAGCTCTAAGTCTTGCAGCCTCCAGCTAAGACGCTTGACATTCTAGAACAATTGAGCTATATCCGAATGATCGGGCTCCTGGATGAGTCTCTGGATGAGGAGATCCCTTAGATCAAAGGAAGCATGTAACTCTTCAATCTGTTGCAGGAAAGCCATCTCATTCTCTTTGCTCGGACCCGGCTCGGCCTTTGACTTCTTCACATCAGCTTTCAATTTCAAGTCTTCTATTTCTTTCTGAGCCTCCTTTACTGCTTGTTGGCTTTCTGCTAGACTTTGGAGACGACTCTTCTCTTGATGATAAGCCTTCTGAAGGAGCTCTCTCTGTCCATCCAAAGAATCTTGAAGATTCTTGATTTCTAGCTTATGCTTGACTTCCAGCTCTTTTTGCTTCTTCAAATTGTCTTCCTATTTTTCTTTCCATAAGGTGACAACTTCATTGGCTTCATTCAGGTACTTCCTCTCCTTTCGGCGCTGGGCCACCTTATGAGTTTAAGCTAATCCCTTTTCTTGAAGTAAAGCTCACTCTCTTGAAAATCTTGCTGCTTGAGCCTAACCATCTCTTCAGCTTTGTGAGCTCTTTCCTCCAACTTTTGATTCTGCATCTTCAGCTTTTGACATGAATTGTAAGCTTCTTGATTTTCTAACCTGAGTTGTTGAACCAAGGCTTCCAACTTTTGATAATCTTGAAGAGGCACTGGAATTGTGGGTGTTACCTCCTTAGGGTAGAGAGGTGTTTCTCTAGAAAATGGGAGCAACTGGGTCTTCACACGATCCTCCAACCAGCCGGCGAAAGGATCATAAGTTTTGGGATCCACTCTCCCAAAGTCTTTCTTCCCTTTTATCACTCTAACTTCCCAAGCTTGGGATAACAACATGCTCTTCTTGAGATTTCCTTCTGCAGGAAAGTACAAAGACTCATTTTCCTCTTCAATCAAAGGAACATCTCTTAATGGATAACCAAACTGCTTCCTGGACAAGATAGGATTGTAACTGATCCCACATTTCCTTCCTAAACAGAGGCACACTTGGGAAGCTACCACAACTGACCAACAATTCTTTGCCCACAAGATCTCTGTTGCATCCCTATGCAATGTCAGCTGAGGTTAAGCCCATTAATCTTTTGGACCACTTCCAAGATTGTTTCAAATCCTGAAAAGGTCCTGATTTAGGGAGTTGCCTTACAAACCAATCAGCAAATAGGGGAGCACAATAATTTACATGTCCTTTCCTCTTTTCATTTCTATGGTGAACCATGTAGTAAAAGTCACCTAGCAAAGTGGGTATTGGATTTCTTCTGGCAAATATAGTGATAACTTCCATGTTAATTAAACCCTTCTCTCCTGGAAACAAACTAGTCCCATACACTATCAAAGCAAGTAAGGTGCTGAACTTAGCCCATTTGTTCTCAGAGGCCAGGTCCTGAGCTTCCTTGATAAGAAAATCTAAGAAAAGTCCTTTACCCTTGGTGGCATCCACTTCTCTGTTAACTTTGGATAAATCTAGAAGAAAAGACTCAACTATATCTTTGGATGAAGGCATCTTATCTAAGCCATAGTAAGGAACACCATTTTTTATGGGGATTTTGAGGATGCTGGATATCTCTTCTAATGTGGGAGCCAAGATGTAGTCAGGGAAAACAAAAACCCTCAGCTGAGGATCATAGAACTGCAGTATAGAATGCAAGCTATCCCTCTGATCAGTGGTTGGTTTATTCACATAGTCTAAGATCTTTCCAAACTCTCTTCTAAAATATCAAGCACTTTGTCCCCCATCAAGCCAATTAACCTCTGAATACCATTTGTCTCTGGATGTGGGAACATATAATGGACATTCTCTTCCTTGGAATCTCCATGTTGAAGCAACAAATATGACCAGGACTAGGAGGTAATGAACCCTGAGAATAAAAAGAACACAAAATGATTAATGATGTTATGATGCTATGCAAGGCAAGGCATGTGATCAGTGATGTGTCTGTGTAGTGAATCAGGTAATCAAGTGTCTGTGCAAGGCCACAATATCAATATATCACAATAACAATCCCTCTGATCCGGGATCCATATCTTAGAACCAGAGAACCAGATCACAAAACTGAACCAATGACAAAGCGGGTATGCTGAAAGTCTTAGGGTTCCTGCAAACCTGTAAACCCCTCCCAATCTCACGGGTATGCTACTCGAGTCAACATCACGGACTCTCAAAGCTGAATAACAATAATATGTTCACCATTTCCGAGAAATGGTTCATGACTAAATCAGGGAATCGGTTTGGCATTATGTACTACTCAGGGAGGACTCAACTGAATCTGGAAAAACAAGCATCCCTCACAAGTCCTCAGCTTCAAGCACTGAATCGAGAAACAATAGTACATTCATCCCGAAGGGTACAATACTATCGTCATACGAGCAATTTGCTTTAACTGGATTCCTATGAGAGAACTAGGCCATCCTATGCGAGTTCCCAGTGGGCCCCAGGATGCGAGTGGGTTTGCCAACAAATGTGGTCTGCCACTGTCATCACTGGAGAGGGGTGTTTCCACAAAGGTTCTCAATGATCGGTCCCTTGACTGCACATAACTATCAAGGTAGCGTATTAACCCAGAAAGATTTCGGTATCAATATATTCCCGAGAAGGTCGCAAGTCAAGGCGTGAAACTCACAAATACCAACATAGCAAGATGCCATGAAGCCAAAGTGGAACCACTCTAAATCCTAGGTGCACTAAAGTCGGGTATTTGGCTTATCTCACAGTAACTCCCATCCCGCAGAAAAAATGAAAACCAGCACATCCAGACAGTCCAGTATAATATGATGCATGGAAAATAAATACTGAAAGAAGTAAATAAATGCGGTAAAGTAAACTGTAAATGAAAACAGTAAATAAACACAACAACACACACATATAAACACCCAAGGAAACAAAGACAAACAGGCGCTAAGATTGACTCTACAAGGGAAACCAGAGATTCTGGTTTCGATCCCCAACGGAGTCGCCACCTGTCGCTCCCGGGATTTTCATCCTAGTACAAACGCAAAAGTGGCGCGAAAAGGGTAGAGTCGCCAACCAGGCATTTTTATCCCGAAGGAACGAGAAAGGTAATGCTGCACAAACCTGAGGAAGAAGGAAAGGACAAGGTCCTGCGAACCAAAGATTTGGGTTCGGGAGTCGGTTACGACCTGGGAAGGTATTAGCACCCCAGATCGTCCGTCGTACCCGACGGGATCCATGCTTGTTTGTTTTGTTTCAAAGGGTGAGAAATAAGATGCTGGTGAATAAGAACTGCTAATTGGAACTGGAATGAGAATGGAATTGGAAAAGAGAGAATGAAAAGAAAGAATGGGGAAAATGTAGGGAAAATAAAGAATGTGCTTGAACGGGCCCTACCCCGCTGCCTATGTACCTCATCGGGAAAATGAGGATCAGAGTCAACGTAGTTCACCTAACTAAGGCGGGAACTATTTGTTTGTGTTTTTTATAGCTGGAACTGCGTATGTCTATGCTCAAGTGTTGCAGGCTCGTCTGGTATGAGTGCATTTACCGTCTGGCATGCGAGACAAGTCGTCGCGAGTTCGCATTGAGAATAAATAAGATGAGAAAAGAAGTTCCCGCAGGATAGTCGCTTATTGTTTGTTTTTGTCTTTTATGAGTTTTGTATGAATTTGGCACAAGGAAGTGAATTCAAACTCTTTTCCATGGAATGTGTACTTGCTACTACATTCCAAGATGGAATAATAGAACAAGCACACCAAGCAAGGAGAATTTATCCAAGACTTGTTTCCTAGGATTAGGGTTAAAGTTCACTAGCTTGTTGAACTTTGTTAAGTGTTTTTGTAGCTTTTGTGAAGAAGTATCTTTTATGTTTTCTTTGTGAAACAACCCCTTGATGAGACTTGTACATCATGCTAGACAAACTTACACCACTCCAAGATGGAATGAGTGCAAGTGCCTCATGGAATAAGGCTATACACAAGGGATCCTTTCATGCATTTATTAAGTCTTTTTGGATTTTGTTTAAAGATGAGAATGAAGGACTCAAGTTGCAAAAGGTAAAAACTAAGGGACTAAGACTCAATCCTAATTTTAGTTATTTATTCAAAAGTGGTCCTAATGGTTTACGTGGTTTTCTAAGCCTAATGAATGAAAGGGAACTAGAAACTACTAGAATTCAAAGAACAATGGGGAAGCCCATACAAGTGAGAAATTCAAATAGCAAGGCAAAGCATTAAAATTGGAATAAAAAATAAATTCTAAAAAAAGGCATATTAAGGCCTAAAACTACAAGCCTAAACTTCACCTAAATTTATTTATTAGAAATTCTAAACCTAAGTCCTAAAGCTAAGGGAATTATCTAATATTATCATTCTAAAATCAGTAATTAAACTATACTAAGTCATTTTAATATCCTAAGACTAAGCCTAATTAAATTAGTCCTTAATGAACCATAATATCCTAAGCTAAACTAAATGGATTTATCATGTAAAAATGACCTAAAGATTAATACGCTAAAAATAGTAAAAGTCCTGGAAAAAATATGAAATTAATTCTCTAAGGTCCTAAACCTGACTATAGCATTGTGCTAAAAAATATCCTAAAAATTCAGAAGTTAACTATGCTTAAAGATCACTTAAATCTACCTAAGAATTAACTACAATTTTACATGAATTGAGCTACCAAAACAGTGGATAAAATGGCCTAAAAATCTACCAAAAAATATCCTAAGTTCTATTATCAGTCCTCTAATCATAACAAAAAGAATGGGCTACAAATCCTACAGGAAGTGGAAAAAATAAAATGAACAAAATCAATGCGCAATTAAAGAAATTCAATAAAATGCTAATTACATGAAAAATCGAAATTAAATAAAAAATAGCCAAAATTCAGAAAATAAAAAAGTCACAAATTTCTAAATTGAATTATAAAGCTACAGGAATTTTTATAGAATTTTCTTATGATTTTTCCTATTTTTTTTATGGATTTTATTCTAACCTATATTAAAACTAAAATAAAATCTAAATGAACAAAGGGGATGGGGTGCGAAAGAGAAGTTTTCCTAGTTAAAATCCCAAATGGACCTATACATGGGGTGCAAATAGCAGACTACTAAGGCCCATGCGCAGGCTAATTGAGGGAACATATGGTGGAATTCTGTCAATTGTCTTGACTCAATGATGGTCGCATGAGCTAGGCATCCTAATAGTATTCAAATCAAATGTTCCACAATACAAGCCTATGATAGCTAAGGTGGACGGTGCACACATGAACCACCGCCAGAAGGGCCAACCGAACAGTGACAAGTGTCACCGTCGGTGTGGCTGGGAATCTCACAACAAATCTCAATCTTATCACTTAGAATGGTAAACAGTGCATTAAATGGGGATTAATTGGGATTATCTGCAGATAAATGCTCTTAATTCTATTTTTAACTCCTTGATATTCCTTTAATCTCCTTATTAATTTATGTAAACGCTCCTCTTTATGAAATAGCAACAACACAAAACAAAAAAGAAGAAGTTGAAGAACAACGAAAACCCTAATCCTTTCTTCTTCATTCTCGCGCCGCCGCCCTCCACTTCTATCACCTCCGCAACCCTAATTCCATAATCCACGACACAAACCCCATTGAAGTAGAAACCATAGATCAATGGAATAACCTAGTTCTTCAGAGGGCACTGATCTCATGCCTTAAGAATCCATGTATGATTATGATGTTATGACCTAATGAAGAAATGCAGATGAATGTGAAGCGTAAGCCAGTTGAGGTAATAAAGAATGAGGGCAAATTTTGAGGTATTACACTATGTACCTATTTAATAATGTAAGGGATCAATTTGGAACTTTTAAGAGAAAGAGGACCAAATTGGACCTAGATATATAGTTAGAGGATAAAAAAGGGCATTAAGCCTTAAATTAACTAGATTAATGAAGAAGCCAAACTAAACAAAATATTTGACAAATTGACATAAATATAAACTAAATTAAAATAGTAATTAGCAGTTAGAATCAGGGGTTAGTATCAAGGAGCTTGACTATCAAATTCCTTATGAATTATCGAATGTTAAAATTTGCCATCTTGTGAGCCATAACGATGATTGAAGTTGGCAAAAGAATTTGAATTTGATGCTAAATATCGTGATACATAAAATCAAAGCTTGTCTTCCTCCAAACTCAGAGCATGGGAATGACGAGTTTGTATTGGTAGGGATTTGTAAAAAAGGTTATTCGGTTCGAGACACGTACATGACATAGGTTAATAACGAAGTAGATGGAAGGAAGAAAATATGGATAATTGTTTGGAAGTTAAAGGTGAAAGAAAGAATAAAGTATTTTATGTGGATGTTTTTTATGATAGATTGTTTACCAATCTCCAAAAGAGCAAGAAAGGTTTGATGATGTAGGTTATAAGCTCAGTGGAGTTGTGTGTGAATCAACTATACATGTCATGAGGGATTGTCCAAAATCTATGCAATTATGTAAGAACGCAGTCCCTGCGAATATAGTCAATGAGTTTTTCAATTTGAAGCTAGAAGATTAGATACAATTAAATATTAATCTGAAAGGGAGGCAAAGCTGGGAATGGAGAAATGATTGGGCATTGGGGTATCATAGTTTGTGGTCATGGAGGAATAAGGAGGAACACGATGTTTTATATCACAAACCGCTGGATGTGATACATTATGTTCATCAAATGTTAAAGATGTTCGATGAGACAACTTGTAACAATAGAGCGGTGTTAGGGGGAGAGAAAATACTTTGTATGATAGGATGGAAACCTCCGCAGGATAATTGGGCTAAATTAAATACAAATGGGGTGTGTAAGACAAATAATATACTACCTCTGTCTCATTTACACTTTTTCACTACTTAAAAAAAGTCTCTATACAATATCAATACAACATTTTTTCATTACTATACCCATATTATTAACTTTTACTCTTTACAACTATTTCATTAGCTATACTTAATAAGGGTATTTCAGTAAATAATATTAATTTATCATTAAAATCAAGACATCTAATCATTTTGTGGGAACAATGGTAGCTTAAATAAGACACTTATTATTAGACGAAAGGAGTAACTGGTTGCAGTGGTATTATTAGAGACAACAAAGGGCATTTGTTAGGGTGGTTTCTCAAAACCATTATGAAATTGTAGTACTTTCAGGGTTGAGTTATGAGGGATATATAAAGGTTTAAATTGATCAAAAGGTTAGGGTTGAAAGTGATGAACATAAGTTTAGACTCTAAGATCATAATCAAAATATTAGAGAATGGTAATGCAATGATTGTTGATGGGTTATGCGTTGATCAAACAAATTCACCATTTAATTGATGACCGAGATGAGATGGGAGTGGCACACACTTTTTTTTAAGAAGCAAAAAATGGATTAAAAAAGCTTATTCTAGGCATAAGATATGCACTAAACAGCAACACCAATACAAAGTCTGAAACAAAAACAAAATAACATGCCAAATAATAGGCCAAAGCAAGTAAGCTCCAAACTCCAGATACAAGAGCCACCTATAAAGTTCTAACAACAAGAAGATGCACTATAACCCTCAAATGCCAAGGAATAAAATAACTATAGCCATCCTCTGCCAAGGAACAAAGGTGCATTACAAAAGCACAAAATTCAAGAAAACGCCAAGGCCTAAAACAACCAATGCGATAACAAAAAATGTACAACTGATAATCCGACATTCCACCGACGAAAAAACTCAAACGACTGTCTAGAAGCTCCAAAACCTGAGTGATTACTCGAGATAATGACGACCACCGCAACCCCCCCGCCTCTTGGGACGGGCCAGAATCTGCAAGTATTTCATGTGGAATTGATAGCACTTTCGTAAATGATTATATGGTTAAATATGTTTTTGGTTCCTATAAATATCTCAATTTTGACTTTTAGACGCGATAAAAAAATATCGAATTTTAGTCTATAAAATTACTTTTGCATGCAGTTTTAATCCCTCTACAAAGACTAAATCTGCATGCAAAAAGAATTTCATAGGAATTAAAACTCAACATTTTTTTATAGAGTCTAAAAACCAAAATTAAGATATTTACATGGACTAAAAATATATTTAACCGATGATTATATTAGTTTTGTTGTAATTTTTTTTTTTTTTTTGGGTTTTAGCCCTCTCTTAAAAAAAAACAAATATGATTGTTTACTTTTTAAAAGGATTTTAGAGAAAATAAAAATAAAAATGATTAATAGCAAAGCACTGAAAAAGAGAAAAAAGTGTGAGCTCGAAGCGGAGTAGGAAGAAGGAAAGGTAGATAAAGAATTAAAGAAAAGAATATAAAAGAAAGAAGTGGAAAAGATTTGGAAAGAAAAAAGAAGGTGAAAGAGAAAGAAAGGAAAACATAGTCGGCGACCATTGTCCCCCCCGCCGACCAATCACAGCGTCGTTTTCAACCTCCTACAAAACTCCTCGTTTTTTCCACTCTCCTTTATTCTTAAACCCTCCTAATTTTTCTTCTTATTTATTTTTCTCTTCCAATTTTTCACATATAAATACAATTTTTCTTTCACACTTTTTCTATCTCTTTCGTTCCCTGGTTCTTCTGATTCACATTTTCCCCTAATAATCGGAAGATTCCAGGTTTCTAACCTAGTTTTTCCGTTCTTTAATTTCTGAATTTTCGGTTAATTATGAAAGCTTCGGTTGAAGGATCCATGGTAGCTGAGAGGTTTGATGATGGTGAAAAGGATAAGAAGAAGAAACGCCGATCCAATCGTCGAACCAAGCAGAATCTTCCCTCATCTTCTGGTATAACAATCTTTTTAATCTTATCTTAAGGGTTTTAGGGATTATAAGAATTTTTTTTTTTTATCTTCATTGTTGAATTAGGGTAAATATTTCTAAGTTGAAACTCCACTGGGAAAGCGATTTTTTTGTTTATTGGGCTGAAAATGTGCAGTAGACTATTAACTATATACTATACAGTTATAGTATATAGTTAATGCTGAGAATTTTGCTGATCAGTTTTTTTCTTCACTAATGATTCCTCGTTGTTTTTCTGTTGGGATAGTATCTGAAGTAAATGAAGCTGTTGGGGTATCATCAGAATGCTCAGGAAAAAATGGAACAACTGCTCAAACATCTGGTTCTGTTAGCAATTCAATGAAACATCGGGGTGTTATTGTTTTACCCGCTAATGAGCAAGGATTATCCGAAGCCCCGAGTGTTGAATCCATATCAATGCCTCTCGTGCATTTTAATGATCCGGTGATGCAGGTTGATTTGCAAAACCAGAAAATACGTGAAGGAGGAGTTGTTTCAAAGCCATTTTCAGAGCCCATCTCTTGCTTAGGAACTAATAAAAAGAAAGACCCGGTCCCTTGCAGTCAATTAGGTGTTAATGGCAAGAGAAATTATTTTAGTCCACATTGGTCTGTCGAGGCTGTTGAGAAGGCATTGAAAGTTAGTGATGTTTTCAAAGCTGTCTTTCATGTCAATGCTCACAATAGACTTGAGGTTTCTTCATCCTTTTCATTGTTACTTTTTTTACTTGGATTTTTAGTGTGTGTGGGATGGGTGAACTTATGACACACCTCTAACATGCTGGCGAATCTTATATATTACTATGGTGATTAAAGTTTTCTTTTATCTGACCATGTAGGCCTACTGCAGAATTGATGGAGTACCAATAGATATTCTTATTGGTGGGGTTCCAGCCCAGAATAGAGCTGTAAGTCTTGAAATAAACATGTATATTTGGTGTCTGTTGATTTTAAGGTGTGGAACTGAATTTTTTGTTTGTTTTCAACTTCTTATATTTATATATAATACAAATCATTAAAAAAAGGCATTCATCAAGTGCATTTGCATCTTAATCTCATGTTCATATTTTTTTGTAAGATTTATGAATTTTATATATTAGTGAAAATGAATATATAAATGCAATAACCACCTAGGGGTGGGAATAGGCCAGACCAACTAATAGGGGCCTACGGCCTAGCCTATATAGGCCAAGGCCAGACCATATTTTTTTTTTAATTAGAAAAGGCTTAGGCTTTTTTAAAAGCCTATTTAGTTAAATATGCTAGGCTGCAGGCTTAATCCCATGTCAATGCTCACAAAAAGCCTTATAAGCCTATCAGGTCGGCCTATTTTATACTTTATATTAAAATACAAAAGTAAAACTTAGTTATATTTAAGAAATTATGAAAATAAGTTGAAAGAAATCCTATGAATAATGTTAATAGGTGTTTTCATAAGTTCTTTCAAACAATTTATCTCACAAAATTTATGCTTACTAGGTAAGCTTATAAGTAAATGGAAACAAATATTTAGTCTCATTGTACTTTTGATTCTCTAGTTTATTTAAACATTAGTTGAATTTCTTATTAACATATGTTCAAATGATATAGGCTTTTTAAGTAGGTTAATAGGCTAACTAGGCCTTCGAAAAGGCCATGCTCAGGCCAAAAAATAAACCTTTGATCGACTATAGGCCAGACTTATGCTTTGAATTTTTTAGCAGGTCAGGCTCAGGTTTGGCAAAACCTAGCCCGGCCCAGCCTATTCCCACCCCTAATCACCTAGCATAGCTTTGAATTTTTTAGCAGGTCAGGCTCAGGCTTGGCAAAACCTAGCTCGGCCCAGCCTATTCCCACCCCTAATCACCTAGCATATATATGCCCGGTTATCTTCATCTCTTTTTTTGCTCGTGTAAATTACTTTTTGGTTTTAGGAAAAGAATCAATCATATTTAATTATTGTAGCATATGCTGTATTGTATTCATCTTTTGTGTATAAGATGTGTATGTTTTTTCTTCTCGTGGTTTGGCAAAAGAAGAAATTCTTCAAGATCTATAGCAATAATCAATTTTTTCAGTAGTGTACACTGACTTTGCTGTTTATTTTTCTCATTTACAACAAATCCTTTTTCGTTTCTTATTGGCTTTGATTTTAGACAGGACTGCATTGCTTCTTCAATAGCTGATACCACTTAACTGAGATGTGCCATTGTAGCATGTATATAGCTGGAGGATGTACATCTGATGATTGTTCTTTGTAGGTGGAAGGTGATGTTGTTGCAATAAAGATTGATCCTTTGTCATTGTGGACAAAAATGAAAGGATCAAATGTGGCCAACAACAATACTGCAGTACTGGAAGATTGCAACCTTGTCCAAGATAATGTAGTGGATGATAACAATTGTGAAGGAGAAGACAAGCTAAATGCTGATCATGACTCTTCTAATTGTAGACGCTCTCCTTGTCAAAAAAAGGTGGAATCTTATCATAATTCTTCCCCTTATAGAAGTTATCCATTTCCTGAAAAAAGGCACATTTATGAAGATAGTAATACTACACAAGGTTCGCCTAACCATTTAAGTTTAATTGGACTAACTGGCCGAGATAACAATAATGGACTTCACTGGGATGCGTCTGCTTCCTTACAGATCAATTATGGTAGTGAACAGAGTGAAGTTATGAATGCAGTGGAGAAGCTGTGTATGTTGGTTAATTCTTTCCCTTCTAAAAGACCAACTGGCCGAGTGGTTGCTGTTTTTGAGAGGTCTCCACGCCGAGAGTGTATTGTTGGTCATCTTAATGTGAAGCAATTGGTTTTTTCCTGGGACATAAACAAGAAAGATGGAAGAAAGAATAAGAATTTGGTGTATGAGCATGAATATATCCAACTGACACCAATTGATCCAAAGTTTCCTAACATAATGCTTCTTGTTAGAGATTTACCAGAGAGCATTAAGGGAAGGCTGAAAAGTGGTGATGCAGCAATTGAAATGGATCTGGTAGCTGCACAAATAGATGATTGGTTTGAAGAAAGTCCTTTTCCAGATGGTCATATTTTGCAAATTTTTGGGAGAGGAAGTGAAGTTCAGCCCCAATTAGATGCTATTTTGTTTCAGAACGGAATCCGTTTTTCCGAATTTCCGGCTAACACTCTATCCAGCCTGCCACAAGTTCCTTGGGAGTTACCATTGAGAGAATTGCAAAGTCGAGCTGATCTTAGAAACTTATGTATATTTACTATTGATCCTTCAACTGCAACTGATCTGGATGATGCACTATCAATTGAGAAATTGTGTAATGGAAATTATAGAGTTGGCATCCATATTGCTGATGCATCATATTTTGTAGTACCAGACACATTCTTAGATGGTCAGGCTCGGTTTAGGTCAACAAGTGTTTACATGTTGCAAAAGAAGATACCAATGTTACCTGCATTAATCTCAGAAAATATTGGATCTCTTAATCCTGGAGTGGATCGACTTGCATTTTCCATGCTCCTGGATCTAAATGTTGATGGGGATGTTGTAGACCGTTGGATTGGTCGTACTGTTATTCATTCTTGTTGTAAGCTTTCATATGAACATGCGCAGGACATCATTGATAATACTTTCAATTTTGAGAGTTCAAGCTTTCATGAAGATGACTATCCTAAAGTACATGGCCGTTTTGATTGGCACGATGTTATTACTTCTTTGAAGAGTCTCTATGAAATTTCAAAGGTGTTGAAACACAAGAGATTTACTAGAGGGGCTCTTCGGCTTGATAACCCCAAAATTGTTATCCTGTTTGATGATAATGGCATCCCTTATGATATTACATTTTCTGAACAGAGAGAATCAAATTTTCTAATCGAGGAGTATATGCTTTTGGCCAATACAACTGCTGCCGAAGTAATATGTAGAGCTTATCCTGAAGTTGCACTACTGCGGAGGCATTCTGAACCTAATATGCGGAAGCTCAAAGAGTTGACAGCATTTTGTCAGAAGCATGGTTTAAATTTGGACACTTCTTCATCTGGTCATATCCATCGGTCCTTAGAGCAAATAAAGGAAAAGCTCAAGGATGACCCTGTGCTTAATGATATACTTATTTCCTATGCTACAAAGCCAATGCAGTTAGCATCTTACTTCTGTAGTGGTTATTTAAAGGATAATGAGCATGAGCGGGGTCATTATGCACTTGCTGTCCCTTTATACACTCATTTTACATCACCTTTACGTCGATATCCAGACATTGTTGTCCATCGGACACTACTTGCTACGATAGAGGCCGAAAACATTTATTTGAAGCAGATGGGAAAGGAAGTTGGAGGGAAGAAAAGATGTTTCACAGGCATCAGCTTTGATAAAAATGCTGCAGAATCTGTTGAATGTAGGGAAGCTTTATCAGCTGCAGCCTTGAAGCATAGTGTTCCGAGTGCTAGAATACTTGCAGATATTGCTGATCATTGCAATGAGAGGAAGAAGGCTAGTAGAAATGTTAAGGATGCTTGTGATAGACTTTACATATGGTTTCTCCTGAAGCAGCAAAAGGTACCACTTTTCTGATCATTTGTTTAATTTGCATCCTTGTTCTTTCATATAGTTTACATTATTTGCTTTTTCTTAAAAAGATTAAGGATAATCCTTAAGGGCATGTGTTACGGAATCCAAAAGTAAAAATTTTGCATCGGAAAAAGTGATTTTTAAACTTTTATCAAGTTGATATATGATTTTTAACTTTTGAACCCTCATATTATTTCTAACCGAGTTTCTTAACATGTACCCTTAGCTTTTTTAATTGGTGAAATTGATTGCAGCTGAAAACAGTATTTGGTGAAGTTGAATACTGTAATTACTTTTATGAAGTTGAATACACACCTTTTAATTTTTAAACTAAGTTGAATACACGCCTTTTAATTTTTAAACTTTTATGAAGTTGAATTCACACATTTTATGATGAATATTTTAATTGGTGAAATTGATTGCAGCTGAACACAGTATTTGGTTGTTTATTTATATTCGTTTGATAAATTTGTAATCATAATACATATTCTTGCAGTGCCCCTTTTCCCTCTGATACATGATTTATCTATTTGGAGTTTCTCCAAAAAAAAATTCACCTTGACTTTTTTACTTTGGTAAAAAGTCAGCCTGGTTAAATTTGTGTTCGGTCTGGATTAGATGTCCTCTTTTGATTTTGATTTTACATGTCTTAACCAGTTAATGTCGATTATCAATGCAACTGTAGTATGGTTCTTCAGTGATGCTATCCCATCAGCCGGGTATCTATAAGTTATGTTCAGTCTGGATTAGATGTCCTCCTCTGATTTTGATTTTACACATGTCTTAACCAGTTAATGGCAATTATGAATGTAATTGTAGTACAGTTCTTCAGTGATTCTATCCCATCAGCCGAGTATCTATAATATTCTCATATATTTTATGGTTATTTATATTATGATCTGCAGGCCATTATTCGGTATACTAATTTGTTCTCGGTGAATTAAGTGACTTTGTTTTATTTGAAGCATTTTCCTACCGGATTGAAAATTTTTGCATTCTTATCAATTATTATTAGGCCTAGGGTTGGTTACAAATTTCTTCACTTAAACTATGCCCATCTATTCTACAGGTCTTACTATCAGAAGCAAGAATATTGGGACTAGGCCCGAAGTTCATGTCAATTTATATTCAAAAGCTTGCGGTAAGTAACTTCTGACAATATGTAGTTCAGATTTTGACACTGTAGCGATATAAACATTGCTACAGTATCTTAACTGTGATTTTTAATATGAATATTTTTGGAATTAGAAATACTTAAACTAGTATTTACTGTTTTTGTAGTAGTCATAATAATAGTAACAGTTTTTGGAGTAGTCATAATGGTAGTAACAATTATTGGAGTACATTATTTAAAATAGTCTTTTTGTAGACTTTATTAGTTCAACCTTTTGTTTGTAGTAACTTATTTGTAACAATTATTTCATTAACAAAATATACTATTGTTAACAAGTTTTTGTATAATTAATCTTAAAATAGCTTGTTGTGCTCTTCTTTTACAAATGTTGTGTGCAATTTTTAATGATCCTTGTCCCTTCTTTATCAGATTGAGAGGCGCATTTATTACGATGAAGTTGAAGGTTTGACTGCTGAGTGGCTTGAGGCAACATCCACACTGGTGCTTAGCATATCTCCTAATAAGCGTGCTTTTAGGAGAGGCACCACTAACAAATGGAAGGCATTGTCAGAAGCTGTATTGATTGCTTGTCCGTATGACCTGAAAGTTGAAATGGATTATTGTAATCAAAATGAAGGGATGGGAGTGGATTTTGTTGCATCTGACATGAACAAGCTGCACATTTCCAGATCTGACACTGTAATTGAGCCTGCATTTTTTCCATTCACTGTGCATCCTCTTTCAACTATTCCAGTTGCACTTCATGCTGTTGGTGGTGATGCCGGGCCTCTTGATTTTGGAGTGAGGCTTTACATGAGCTCTTATTTTGGTTAAGTCATTGTTTTGAAATGGCAGGCTGCGTTTGTGACTAGATATTTGATGTGGTTAATCAGTCAAACTCTCTTAATGGAAGGACTTGGCTCCATTGTAGAATTGTGTATAGTGACAGACTTAGGTGGGAAACTTACAGTAAAAAATTGCTAATGCTATGAAAATGTCAAACTGAAATTTGGAATAGGTTTTTAGGTATAAGATTGGAGTATATCTGTTATAGGCTGTCCTTGTTGCCGGCTTATTTACAGAATCTCCCTCTTACTGGAATTGGCTCTTGTTTTTGTTGGCCCGTTCCATCTACTTAATACGTGCAGTATTTGGTTCTCTCCCAAGAGGATGAGACCAATTCATAGTTTCTTTCTTGGTGTGGCTGCGGCCCAATGGTCTTTTTTTATTTATTTTGGGTGGCCACTCATCATGTACTTGATTGTATTTGGTTTTCTAAGACATTCTGTATTTTAGTTATTGGAATGGAATGGAGTAATCTATTATGAGAGGTCTGGAGTTTTATTTGTTATTGACGGTTGATATGGTGGATTGGATGGATTAAAAGGAGATTTTGATTGAGAGAAGTCAAAAAAATACTAATTCAAAATCGAGCCATAGCTTAATAGTGTGTTTGGATGGGATAATTGAGAATTTTTAAGGAATTCAAAATTTTAGGTAGTTCAAATGATTTAATTAGAATTCATTCAATTTTAAATTCTTTTGTTTGGATAAAGTATTAAAATGATTCCTTTTAAAAAAATTGGAGCAATTTTCATAATTTTAAAAAAATTTGGACCTAAAATATGATAAATAGCGACTATTTTACAATTTTTTTAAAATTTAAAGGACAAATTTGTAAAATTTGAAAATTATTAAGGTTTTATTTGTAATTTTTGAAAATTTTGACGGTGAATTTGAAATTTTCATAAAATATGAGGATCATCTTGTAAAATTTGAAAAGTTAATAATAAAGTTTTATACTCTTTGATGAAACAATTTAAAATTCTCTATTTTTTGATGTCAATTTAAATTTATTAAATTTAACATGAATAAAATACTCCATAAATTATATCATTTTAACAATTCTCCATATTTTTATCCAAACAATGAATTTTAATTAAATTATTAAAATGCTTCATCCAAACACATCCTAAATTTTTTAAATCAATATGTACAAATGAATTGTGGTTAAAATAGTTCACGTGGATTATGACAATCGATATATAGTATATTGGGTCCGTTTGTTTTAGTTTTTTTTTAAAAATGATTTTTTTTAATGTAATATAATTTTGTGAAAAAAATATTTATAAATAAATTTTTCATAAAAATTTCAAATGAAAATTTTGTTTGAATAGTTATCTTAAAATGTTATTTTAAATATTTCATCATTTTATCGGAAAGAAAATTTGGATATCAAAATTTCAAAAAATAATTTAATTTTGAAACTATTTCAAATAGATTTTCATAAAAATCATTTTCAAGATATAGTTTTTTTCAAAAATTGTAATTTCGACTATATTTTGATCTTAAATAATGTATATTTATATTTTATGATCTTAAAATTAGTCTTTCAATTTAGAAAAAATTAATATCACAAAACTTATAATATTTTAAAAAACGGTTTTACAAAATTTATTTTCAAAAATATAAAAAAAAAATCTATTTTTTTTAAAGCTAAAATAAATTGGTCAATTATTTAAGGTGAGATGTATTAGTATCTAAATTTTAAAGAGAAAAAAAAGTTAAATATTATAGAATATATTTAGTGTATACATGGTGTTGACGTGATAAAATTTGTGTTTGACATCATAATTCGTTTTTCAACTCTCCACCGGCATCGTGGGATAGTGTATTGATATACTATAAAAGTTTCTTAGCTGCAAACTGCAATGAGTTAATTAACATGTAATGGGTATAAACCTTTTTTCAATAAGAAAGTCGGTCATCGTGAATGTTGCTTCCAGAAACTCTTTTAGTATAAGTAAAAATAATGACAGCAGTGATTTCTCACTAGTATATAAATGATGAAAATCCAAAGAAGTTCCATAATCAACAATGGTGCATCAACTACACTTTTATATGAATTCCATAAAATTTACCCATACATGTTAGAGAAACATCCCAAAAAAATCTAAACATGTCAATTTGAATTTGAATGTTTATTTTTGAACTTATTCATTTCACATCAAATACATGTCTAAATGAGTCATACTTATCTTTTTATGAGAAAATAATTCGGATTTACCATATATGCATCTCATGCATTTCTAATTATGATATCCTTGTTTCAACATAAATTGATCTAGAAATACATTTCCGTATTATATTACGGATATATACTTGTTCACTTAGACCATAAATTTTAATACATATTAGAAATACACTGTATGACATAAATTGATCTAGAGATACATCTCCGTATTATATTATGGATACATACTTGTTCACCTAGACTATAAATTTTGATACATATTAGAAATACACTGTATTATATTACAGATACATACTTGTTCACTTAAACCATACATTTTGATATTTATTAGAAATACAATGATATAATAGATTATACATTATAATTATACTACCATAATAAATTTTTATAAACTAAATCATACACTATTCAAATAAGATAAAAATATCATATATAATGAATCAATAAAAAATACATAATACAATTAAAATAAATTAGAAACGGAATACTACCCTTAATCCAAATATTATATTATTGCGTATGATAGACACATATGTTCCTTCGTCACCTTACGTACTGCAATGTCGTTTGTGATTCAATAAGAATGACATCTACATTGTCCATTCCAGGAGAGCCTTATGAAAAGACTCCTATGTATATATCCGCTTGCGCAAGATCTATAATACAACGATATGTATGCAACACATTAACAACTTGATTTTCCCTAATATGCTCTTTCTCTAATATCTTATGATGAGCTGACCTAGGTGGATATCTTGGAGCATCAGTTCCATATAAAGATGTGACACTTTGAAATGCTATTGAACTTAACCTTATGCACAAACTCTAGTCGCTAGGAGCTACAATATCTTGTGCTTCATCCGGTACCATATAATTAAGGAAATCATCATACATGACATATACATCTTCGCAGACCATAATCGAAGGCACACAATTAGAGAGGTCTCTTGCAACAAATTGCATATACCCGAACTACCGCATGACACATTCAGGAAGATATGGATACATGATACGTGACCATAAGCCAACCATCCAAAGTAGATGACTATGTCGTCCAAGGTGAAATTCTGGCACGCAAATACCAGATGTCGAGACAGGTGTCACAACACTGAGATAAAAAATAGTTTGATCACACAACAAACAATATGCAGTAAATATCAGAAGATAAATAACACAAGAATTGTTAACCCAATTTGGTGCAACTCACATACATCTGGGGGCTACCAAGCTAGGAAGAAAATCCACTATAATAATATTAGTTCAAAACTAAACTCCCCCGTTTACAACTTATCACATACTCACTACCCGTGGAAACATCTACCAAGGAACTACTAGATATGAGAATACCCTCTAATTTCCTAATCTATAATACCCCGTATTTAATTAAATGCTCTAGATAATATTAATTGAATTTAATAAGGTTCCAGTGTGCTATAAGAGTTTTCAATTAAAATAATTAGAGCAACTAACGAACTTAAATTAGTTAATTAAATACTATCTGACTCAAAGACTTTATTAAATATTTGACTCAGAGACATTTTTGGATACTCTCAATTTGGACCGTTAAGTTACTAACTATGGTGTATCAGTGTATATAATTTGTTTTGTTATAAAAAGAGGAAGAAAAGAGAAAGTTAGTAAGAAGAAAGGAAGAAAGAAAAGAAAAGAGAAGAGAAAGAGGAAAAGAAGAAGAAACCCTAGGAGAAGAGGAAGAAGTTCATGGAAGTTTGGATCATCATTCTTCTTCATCATCTTCGTCAAACTCCTCGTCGTTTGCAAGGTGGGTTCATTGTTAGAACTTTTGTTTTATGATTTTGGTTGAGTTTTATAGTTGATGAGTTTTAGGGTTTTAATGGAAAAATCTTAGAGTCGGTAGATTAAACGGTTAAAAATCGATAAAAATGCTTGAGCATGCTGTCACTAAGTGTAAGAACATTGTTTTAAATTGTTTTGAGGTTTGAAGTTGTTTTGAATTGATTTGGGAAGGTTCTGTGATCATAAAAACGTATTTTTGCTGGTTCTGGTTTCTGGTTAAACGGTTAACCCAGAGCGTTAACCAGTTAATGCTGCCTTTTTTACGCTTCTGTGTTTCTGTCTTGGTTTGGTAACCGGTTAACCCAGAGCGTTAACGGGTTAACGTTGTAGCTATGGGGAAAAATATTTTGTTCCAAACTTTGAAAATTCATAACTTTTTCGTCGATTATCCGATTTAAGTGTTCTTTATACCGAATTAAAGCTAAAATTATGTACTATCACTTGGTGCCAAAAAATATTATTTTTACCCGACTTTTCCCCGAATTTTAGAATAAACCGTAATTATTTTAAGTTAGGGAATTTGTGAACTAAAGGAAATAAAAGGCATAACTTGTGAGGTAGCTAGGTTTACCCTAGGTTGTTACGGAACCATTTTAGAGACATGAAAATACTTAGGCGTCGATACTCGGATAGTGTCCTCGGGATAGGTAGTTGTGATAGGATGAAGGTTTTGTTCCCATCGCGTTATAATCCTAATTTAATTATGCGTTGCTCGTGTCAAGATCTCATGAGGTGGGACGGTCGGGAAACATAATTAATCTGTGGATTCGAATCCCTTAATGGATAACTGTAACCCGTGCTTGCTTGCCACCTGGGAGTGTGGCTGGGCAGGGAAAGTTATCCATTCGGAAAAGTAACAGTGACCCGTGCTTGCCTGCCACCTAGGAGTGTGGCTGGATGGAGAAAGTTACTTTGTGGTAGGTACTGTGACCCGTGCTTCCTTACCACCTGAGAGTGTGGCTGGGCGGGGAAAGTACCTTTGATAGATAATGAGTGACTCGTGCTTTCTTGCCACCTGGGAGTGTGGCTGGGCAGAGAAAGTTATCTATACGTTAAGGATCGAGTAACCCGTACTTGATTGCCACCGAGGAGTGTGGTTGGGCGGGAAAAGATGCCTTAAAGCACCTTGTGTGTGCTTCGTTTTATTTTACTTTTATGTCTCTAGTTTTATGTGAACTCGAAGTCTAGATATTCCCCCGACTCGAGTAGTGTCTAGATTCGAACCTTTTAGATCCAAGAGAACTCTAAGATAGGGAACTCACTGAGATGTTTTGTCTCACCCCACTATCGTTGTTGCTTTTCAGGTTTGATTTACAAGTGGAGCTATGCTCGGGATGTTTCAAGAAAAGCATAGTTTTAAATTTCCGCTGTGTATTTTATCTTTATACAATAATGGATATTGTATTGATCTTAGCATTTTGTTTTGGTATAATTTCCATGTCTTGTACCATAGTTTGTATTATTTTAGTATTGGTCAAGAATGTAAAATATGCTATTAGGCACTTATGATGGTGTCAGTACCAAAAATAACACCTGTATGATATTATTCTAGATATATATTAAATGGGCTTTAAATAATCACCTTAGTGATATCAAACAATCACAATCTCAGTGACTATATACAAAACAATACAAATAAAAGATTAAACTTCCAACACAATACTTGATTTTTCTTAAAAGCTTTAAAGTGAGAAGAATTAACAATGAACAATTGGTCAACTCAATGCATCAACCCTGATACAAGAGTGACCTATAAACAAAAACACTAAACCCTAAAGAAACAACCAAGACACGACTAATCCTATTTTCCCAAATTCTCCAATATGTAATCCGTGTAGCTTTAGGTTTAGCTCCACTCTTTATATATCCTTCAATCCTCACGGGCTTGGGTTTCACAAAGCGCATAAACATCAGTAATAAGCTCCCAATCATTAGCATGATTACCTGTACAAAAATAGAAACAAATACAAACTTTCCTAAAAAGGCTCAACGGTCCTTTTTATGAAAATCAACACAATCTGTAAAAATAGAAGTTCCTAACATATCCCTCCTCGGATAATGAAAATGTGTGAATTAAATCACACTAAAAAACCACACCAAAATATCAAAATAATCTAGCCCTAGGGTTCTGGTATAACATGTCCGAGCACATGTCATGACATCCTGCTGAACATGATGTCTGATTGACATGACAAAACATCTAGCTTAACATCTACATGTTTGTACCAAAATGACTACCAATCTAAACTCCACAAAACTTACAATATCCCCTTTGGTAAATTTTGTCTAAAACATCCCTAACACACATCAGAGGTACACATAACAATGTAACACTCTAATATTTTCCCCTAAGATTCTCTACATTTCATTTGCATCATTGCACGCAAACAAGATCACATATTGGTTCTTTTATCCCTTTTCATCTGTGGATTTGTGCCTTGCAGAGATCATCAAGCATATGTGTGTTTCTTATTTGCTTTTATATTTTGTTTATGTTTACTAATCCTTAATCCAAATCCAAAAATATTTTGTTTTTCCCATTTACTAACTTTTTCAGGGAGAAGTATGAATCAAGAACAGTTCCTCAGCTCGAGTGTATTTCATCTGAACAAAGTCAAAGTTAATCTGCAAACAATTCAAATTCATCTGATCAAGGATTTCCCAAGTTTTGATTGATTATTATTCAAGGAATTCTAAGGTTCATGTGTTTATTTCCATGCCTTCTTTGACAAGCAAGAGAATCGAGCCTGAAGCCAGCACAATCCAATCACGAGGGCAATTTTCAAGATTTTACACTGTGCAATCGATTTCACTGTTTGTCCAATCAATTGTACCTTGCAATTTTTTCCTATGCAATCGATTGCATTGTTGGTCTAATCGATTGCACGAAGACAAATTTGGCCAAAATCAATAGTTTTCAAGTTTTGAAGCATTTGGCACCAATTTCCTCATTTGAGAATATTATAGATCACCCAAAAATAACCCATACCTTATCACAATTAATTCCCACCATACACCCTCATTAATTACTGTAGCACGGTGGGAGAACTGACATTTAATTTATGTTGCGGTAAGCAAGAGTGGCCACCGACTTTTATTTTATCAAATAAGGAAAAGGAATAAAAGAACATGAAAGACCTTCTTAAAAAGATTTGAGTTCGGGGGGTAAGTTATACAAAGGGAAGGTGTTAGCACCATTTGTATCCATGGTTATCCATGGGCTCTTAATTACTTAACTCACTTTACTTTTATTTGAAAAAAAAATAATGTAGTGTGTGTTTAGAAAAATATTTCAAAAGTCTTTTAAATTTACGATGATCCTCTTATGAATGTATACAAAAGTGTTTAGTTTTGAAAATGTTTGAAAAGTGGGGTGTAAAGAGTATTTTGAAAAAGTGAGCAAGTACTTAAGAACTACTTACCCTAAGTTTGTAAGGTCTTTCTAGTTATTTATTTCCTTTAGGGGTAAGACTGTCCTT